>JASSUY010012791.1:0-109756 GCA_032466535.1 Forpus xanthops | reverse complement strand
GAGAGAATGAACATGAGCCGGCAGTGTGCACTTGCAGCCCAGAAAGCCAACTGTATCCTGGGCTGCATCAAAAGGAGTGTGACCAGCAGGTCGAGGAGGGTGATCCTGCCCCTCTACTCTGTTCTCATGAGACCTCACTTGGAGTATTGCGTGCAGTTCTGGTGTCCTCAACATAAAAAGGACATGAAAGTGTTGGAACAAGTGCAGAGGAGGGCCACAAGGATGATCAGGGGACTGGAGCACCTCCCGTATGAAGGTAGGATGATAGAGTTGGGGCTGTTCAGCCTGGAGAAGGCTGTGTGGAGACCTCATAGCAGCATTCCAGTATGTGAAGGGGGGCTATAGGGATGCTGGGGAGGGATTCTTCATTAGGGATTGTAGTGATAGGACAAGAGGTAACGGGTTCAAACTCAACCAGGGGAGGTTTAGATTGGATATGAGGAAAAAATTCTTTACTGTAAGGGTAATGAGGCACTGGAATGGGTTGTCCAAGGAAGTTGTGAATGCTCCATCTGTGGCAGTGTTCAAGGCCGGGTTGGACAGAGCCTTGGGTGGCATGATTTGGTGTGAAGTGTCCCTGCCCATGGCAGAGGGGTTAGAACTAGATGATCTTAAGGTCCTTTCCAACCCTAACTGTTCTATGATTCTATGATTAGTTTTAAATGCCAGTTTGCATCGCAACTTTTCAGGAGTGATCTGCATTCCTTCATGTAGTCCCTTTATATTTTTAATATATGGCTGAATTCTTTCTTTTGAAGTTCTGCCTTGTGCATCACTCAACAGTGAAATAATTGAAATAATTATTCTTATCAGGAGTACATAGTGAGGAGTCTTTCCTGATTTCATGTCCTGTCTGTGAAGGGGCTCTATAAGTTTGTCCTACCTGGAGCTAGTCTAAAACTCTGTTGCTGATGCACTGTCTGTGTATAGTTTAAGAAATAAAAATGCAGAAGTGAACTTTTGGTCCACATGTTTATATTTCTGCTGTACTTTTTTTTTATCAAACTAGGATCCTGATGCCTTAAAGAAGAGTCAAGGTGTTGGTCCAATCAGAAAAGTTTTGCTAGTTAAAGAAGACCATGAAGGACTAGGAATTTCTATCACAGTAAATACTTGCATTTATTTTCTGTGGCACATAAGAAGCAATTTAAATTTGTATTTATACTTCTGTAAAGTACTGGATCAGTGAATGTATTGTTAGAATGTATGAAAAAAAGCATATGCTGTGGTCAAAGAACTTGCAGACTCATTTTGGTAGATAAGGAAATAGGTAACTGGTATTTTAGGTGAAACTTACGATTTCAACTTACTTTTAGGGTATAGACACTTCAGTAAATTAGCCAGTGGTGAATTTCAGGTGTGGTAAGTCAGTAGAAGAGCAGAAACAATCCAAGAACTAAATTCCAAATTTTGAAAATCTATTATGCTGTTATTCTAAATATGAATCTTGTTTCTTGCAAGTAAATATGCTGCCTGATAGTTTTTTATATGAGGTTTTGATGTTGTCTCATCAGCTTGTATATGACTTGATACATTTACTGTTTTTCTTAATTGTCTCCTTTGATTCTGTATTTAAAATTTGTCCATTCTTTTGTGGGGAGAAGAATTCAGGGAAGTGTTCTCCATGTCTGATGCATGCTCTCTAATTTTCTGTAATAAAAGTTGAAATAAGTACTTTAAGAGCAACTATCAGAATGTTGATTTTATGCTAATGGATATCTCAGTTAATTAAAATCTACTTTTTTTTTTTTTTTTTCCTTTCCCAATAGGGTGGGAAGGAGCATGGTGTTCCAATACTGATCTCTGAAATCCATCCTGGACAACCTGCTGATCGATGTGGAGGGCTGCATGTCGGTGATGCTATTCTGACAGTAAATGGAGTTAATCTGAGAGATGCCAAACATAAAGAAGCTGTAACTATTCTTTCCCAACAGGTCAGTTGAGATCTCTTATCCATAGACACATTTAGATACCTCCTGTATTCTGCTGAGTTACTTTGAACTTAAATGGTTTCTGAGTACAGTGTTATGCTAAGCTGCAGCGATTCCTGAAGCTGCATCACCTAATACTTAGCCCTCTTATGTCTTGCAATTTAAGGAGACAAATGCTGTGTCAGTACTGCTTCGGTTAAACGGATGTATTGGCTAATGATTCTTCAGTAAGGCTGGTGGAAATCAGCTTGTTACATTGCCCCACAAAAATAATTAGTGTCAAATGTTTTATTGTTTTATGACAAGATAGCTGCAGCCAAGCAATGTGTCTCATATGCTTTGTGGTCTAGAATCATCTTGCTGCCTTCCTTTCCATTTTTGGACAGTTAACAGGTGCCAAACAGTTATCAGAAAAGTTACTCATTAGAAGTCACTGTTTGTAATGTATTGGCACATAACTGGGAAATTCGGGTAACTCTGGTAAGTCTTATCTAGAAAGCTATTCTTTTTTAGTCAGTAAAAACATAATTCAGATACATATCCAAAATTTACCGCAACTGTTAATGCCTTTACAACAGTGATATGTGTTTTGGTCGCCTAGCTCATCTCAGTAATGCTATTATGTAGCTATGAAGTAGTAAGTAAATCTATAACTTTTTTCTTATTTTAGAGAGGTGAAATAGAATTTGAAGTAGTGTATGTTGCTCCAGAAGTTGATTCAGATGATGAAAATGTAGAATATGAAGATGAGAGTGGACACCGTTATCGTTTGTATCTTGATGAACTGGAAGAAGGTGCACATTCAAGTTCTAATAGGAAAGACGCAAATGTCAATGTCAAACCCTCACAAGGTAAACCTTCTAAAATCTGTTATATGCAGTTTAATTCCGGAGTGTCAATATTCATTGTAAAATTAATCTACTGTTAATTAACCTGCTCATAGGATGTCAGCTCTTTTAGATGGTCCCTTATTTATTGGCCTGGTTTACTTAGACATGAGTAACTAACTTAACCGAATTAATTTTTGTGGGGTTTTTCTTGATCACCTTTTTCCAAAGGCTGCAATTCAAATCTATTCTTATCTTTTCCTAACTCTTGTCTAGGAATAGTTAATTCCCCATCACTTTCTGCTGCTGCCTTCTTCAAATGCACATTTTAGATCAGAGAAGTATAGAAACAGTTCCCGTTTTCCTCTTATGCTATGTTCTGCTAAAAACCTGTTAGTTCTTATTTTAGTGGTCATTTCAGCACACTTTCCAGTTTCTGAAATAAGGCTCACTGATATGTCACTCCCAAGATTGCTTCTCTTCCTTAAACAAAATATCTTTTTAAATTGCAGTGTTTGATAAGAAGCCAAGTATTGATGGACATGAAAATGGAGACCTGGGGAATTCAGTTGAAGCTCCCTTAGAAGACACTGCACCCAAGTTAGCCTGTTCTGCTGAGTCTTTATCCTAAAAACTGACAGACAAAAAAAATCAACTGGACAGATCCCATCTTTGGGAGCCATTGATAATCAGTGTTGACTGCTCCAAGATGCATATACTAGTGTAGGTTGTAAAAGGATGATTAAATGTCAAAAGGAACTGTATTACTGTTGCCTGGAAAAAAGGCGGTTACCTCAGGGCTTCATTGTGAGCAATTCTAAATGTGGAAAACTGTCTTTTTGCGTGACACACCGTACTTATCTAACACATGGCATGTGAAATGAATTTTCTTTTAATAACAAGCACCAAAGCATGGGATTTCTAAAAAGGGTAACTTGAATACGTTCAACTTTTGATCTCACTGATGTCCCTAAGGAAGGAGAATAAGATGTGGCCAGCTTCATTTTGACCCTTTCATCCTTTAAAGGGACAGATGATGTTCAGTTTAGTGTGAAACAAGCTTTAACTCTGTAAGGATGGAGGGGGAAATGTACCATTGCATCTATGGATACTGTACTTAGGTTTTTTGAACTGTAAGTTTTAAAAGTAACATTTTTTTTTTAATTTCTCAGAACAGTAAAAACCAGAGCTTTTACTTGAGCAAAGACCGTCACAACCCAAATGGGACAGTGGAGTACTTGCTAATCGTCATGTTTCAGCCCATGATCATTTTATATGTGAGATTTTTGGCATTGTTGTTCTAATGAATTCACTGCCAATTGTTCCATTTGAAACTTGCTCTGGAAGTATTTAAAGAGAGTGTTGTGGGATTTTAAAAGTAAAATTAGTTTTGAAGTGCTCACAATTATGTGGACCCTTTTGGTATTTTTTTTTTTTCCTGAGCATCATCTACTTAGCATTCATTATCATACCATAGTATGGTTACTGCTAATGCAAAGTGGTTTGAGTTGGTCATCATTAGCCTAACCTTATGAAATGCTGAGTGCTTTTGATGGGTACTGAACATTCTCATTTCATATTAAAATAATCTTTAAAGAACTGAAAGTTGAGTACACAGTACTTTACAGGAGGTGCTCAGAATCAATTGATGTCTGGCCCTATCTGTGTTATGTTACAGCAGTCATATTAACCTATAATTGTCTTACTGTTGAAACAAAGCGTTACTTCTTTTGTAAGAGCAGTGTATCTTAAAATAGCTTTTAATTGGTGTACATCTAAAGGCCCTCAGTGTGGCTGCAAATGGAAATGTTGAGGATGGTTTTCTTGGCCAGTTTCACATACTCCATTTGTAGATCTTCTCCGGAAGTGCAGCACTCTTCGTGTGCGAGCTCTGTATTGTAATCACATTTATTATTTCAGCATGCAATGCCAGCTTTCCTGTTCACTGCTCTGCAGGCTGTTGAACTGTAATGTGAAAAGATAAGATTTTGTACATTGAGAGAGGAACTAATGTGAAAAGACATCTTTGTAAGTGTTACTGTGTAGGATGTGCCTACATAAGAAAAAACCTCAGAGGCCTTTAGAGTAACATCAACTAGTCTTATGTTCTAAATTGTGATGTAGAACATGGTTACTTGTCTCTCCTAAGAGCACTATGTATATGTTTATAGAAAAAGCTGAAAAAATGTATATACTTTATTCAAAGATTTTGCTATTTATAAATCCCTTAACTTTGCTATTTACATGATCATTTTGTGCGTGTGTGTGCGCGCGCATGAGTTCCACTTAGTGGAATAACATTATTTTGTTCATTTTTTATAATAGTCTATGTCATACAGCATACTGTTGAAGGTTTTTAAAATAGTCAGAGCTGTACAGTTTTCACCAAACAGAAACTAGTATTTAAAAATAAAGCTGTGTGAAGAAGAAACAAGTCCTCAGGCATGTTTCTTTTTCTGAAGCTTCAGAAACTTGAGGACACATTGGCTGTGTGTTGGCAGTTGAATCCAATGCCATAGCTCTACATCCAGATTTGTGTTTTTCCCACAGTTGTTCAAGCAGAGTGCACTCTGAAACTGTCTGTGGCCTGGAACATCCAGTGTCCTCTCTGTCAGGACGGATTATTCAAAGCCAAGTAGTCCTGTCTTTGGGAATCATTGCTGTATGAAATCTTCCTGCAGTTGTAAGGAATGAGTCTTGTCCTGTTAGTCTGGCACTAAATTTGCCTGTACAGTTTCCCTTTATTTGAGGGAAAGGTGAAATTTTTAATTTATTTGTTCTTCCTTTCTTTGGTACATCTTGTTTTCCATTTAATACTTTTGATCAGTTTTAGCCTGAAATGGGAGAATGTTTCTAGAGTTATTTTCCTAACATTCCTTGTCCACCAGTTTCTCATCATGCCTGTGCTCTTTTCTTCATCTTATGAAAGTTGCTGGACCCTTTCTCTGCTCTTATCTTGCCTATATTTAACCTTTATATGAGATCAACAGAAGGAACAATTGCTGAAGAGAATGACTAGGAGCAGATAAATCAGGTAGCAGTAAATTATCACCAGATCTCCTTCCTTGCAGTTTTTAAAATGTCTGTTTACAGGGATTAGATGGAACTAGATGATCTTAAGGTCCTTTCTAACCCTGCCTGTTTTATGATTCTATGAAAGCCCTTAATGGAAGGATTTTGCTCAGACACTACAATCTGTCTCCATATACTCCATGCTTTTCCTACTAGCTGATTTAACAGACTGGTTTGCTGTAGACATACTGAGATACTTAGAGATTAATATTTACACTGAAAAAAAGTCTTTCATATTGTAATTTACAGATTCAATAGACAAATTAGTATTTACCCCTTTGTCAGTAACTGGGAGAGTCAGTCCTGCTGATTCACAGGGGTTGAATGAATTGGAGTTGGAAAAATTTCCGAGGAAAGTCAATACTCAAACTTCATGTTTATTTTTTAAAGTGTAAAGTGGTTTACTTATGTATGTATATATATTTTTAATTAATATTCTGAAGAGAATTTTGCAGGGTTTTTTTTTAGTAGATAATTTCTTGCCTATTATAAAAATCTTCAGTGAGACAGTTGTATTTTAAGCTAAAGGTGGACAGTGTTGGCAACTAGGACCAATGTTAATCAAAAGCATGTAAGTTAAGGAAAGTGCTTTACGGCAATAAATTTAACTCTGATCAGAGGCTGTATGTAGTAGTTTCTTTGTAGAATTGTATTCTTGGAAGAGAAGACGGTTTGTATCTGTCTCAATATATATATTAATCCACAGTTATATCAAATAAAATTGAGGTATTTATTGTATCTGTCCAAACATAATTGCATCACAGATTACTCTTGTTTCTGTAGCAGGTAGAAAATTTTGCAACAAATGTATCATCTCATTGAGCTGAATATAATATATTTTTATTAGCCTGTAAATAAATATACACTTCTTCATTGCAGTGATTTCTGCACCTAATTCAGACTGTTATTTCATTTTCTTCTGGTTTGATACATAAAATACAGACACCCAACCCTTTTTGTTTTCTGTTAAACATGTAGTCCACACCCAGCCAAAAAGCTAACCTGGGGGAAAACAGAAACTATGTAACATGAATTTTGATGCTAATCCAGTATTGGCTAGCAGTGGTTAATAGCAGATGTTTTTAAAAAGATGAGGTCCTAAGGACATGTCCCAGATTTCATTGAAATGCATTTTCTGATGCATATTCTTCAGTAAAAGTGAAAACATGAAGTATTTGCAGTGCCTAGCTGTATAATAATACCAAATATATTGTGAAACCTTTGGCTAAGAAGAGCTATAAAGACCTAGACCTGTCAAAGGATTAAGTCATTTGGGTAAAATTGTGGAAACTGCCTCTCCCCCCCATCTTTTGTTTGTTTGTTTTCCATGCATTAGGAGTAAGAAGTATATTCTGAGTTTCCCAACTGAGTTACAAAAAAGCCCTTAACTTGGATTTTTTAGTCCTGATGTTAAAGACTTTTCGTTCAGTGTTTTGTGTTTGAAATTATATTTGTAAAACCCTAATCTCTCACCAACATTTGAGTGGTTATCTCGCCCTAAAGCATCAGGTTCATCTGGATGAATAGAGAGCTCAAATGAAAGGTAATTGTATGGTAACTGTGGTAGTAGTATAATTACGGTAGTACTGAAGGGTTTATTGAGAATGTGTAAGTAGAGAGTAGAAGAGTGTGAGGCTAGGACTGTCTCAATAGACAAGGCTGATTCATGCTGGATGAAAAGATGTATAGTACACAATTGGTGAGGGCTAGAGCTGCAAGTACTTATTTTTTAGCTCAAAAATTTTTAGAAGGGTTTAGACATTGGTGACTTCAGCAGATGGAAGGAAGAGGGAAAGGAGAGAAAACTTACACTTACTTTAGCTGTCTCAAAACAAGCAGAGGATTAGAGGCAGCTATGAATGAAGATGAAAACAGATGGGAAGAGGAGAAAAAAAGAATTTTCTTCATGTCAGCTGGGGTCAAGGAAGGTAATTCCGAATTTGTTTGTGTCCCAGTACCTTACGGAAGGACCTTGGTGGCTGCTCCCGGTCACCGCGGTCACAGAATAGTCTGTGCATTTTTTTCCCATGATTTATACATGCTAGGAAAGAGGAACACATCCTGGCCTAGGTTATGTGTAAGGAGTCCATTTTTGCTGGTTAAAACGTCATCTCAATGACCCTAGAATATTTTGTGCTAGCCTTTTGTCCAGAGCATGTCTTTTCCAATACAGTGTGATTTCACATCTTCAGAAACTTCTTCAGAAGTTTCACAGCTGGAAGAAAACCCAGGAGTTGAGAAATGGTGAATTAACTTTGAAAGAAAAATACTTCTTTAGTTACTCAACAGGTCAGTTGTTTTCCTCATGTTTCAGAGGAACTTTGCCTTACCTGTGTTTGCCTGACGTACCCCTGCCACAGATGCACTTTGGTATCTGCTCCTGACACCCTCATCTGCCCTGTGCTTGGGACAAATGGGGCTTCTGAGCTGAGTAAAGCCAAGTGGTATTATTCGAGGGTTTTCCCTTTATAAGGATAAATTGAAGCCACTTCGGTAGTTTTCCACATACTTTACAAGCATTTAGTTCTGTCAGCCAAGACAATTAGCTGGTGTCTCTGTCAGCCTCCTGCTGGCTGTGCCAAGACTTGTTTCTCCCAGCTGTGCTGATAGGAAGCACTGGAGCTGCCAGTGTTTTGAAGGTCCTACAGGAATGTGCTCTTCTAGTCCCCTCTGACAGGTATGTTAGAAGGGAAGTGATCCCTGACGAATAATAATCAAGGAAAACTGGTTAAAATGGTGCTGTTTTTTCTCTGTAACTTCTGGAGGTAATGATCACATTTCCTTCATTATGTTTTTGCACTCTGTATTTCTGTAAATCTCCTTTTTGAAATGCAAAAGCGCTGCTCCTCTGGGCTGCAACCTGAGCCATTTCCCTAGACTCCCCAGTGTCAGCTCTGGGGCCACTGGCTCTCTGCTGCCTTTTCAATGCTGGGTCTCAAACAGGAGATGAGGAAAATGTAAAAACCAAGCAAGGTGAGAGTATAGACATTCACAGGCATGTTTGGATTGCCCATACTGCTGGGAGTCATCTGGTAACTTGGGTTAAATTGCAAGTCTTCAAATTCTTAACATATGTATTTATAAATCTCTGTAAATCCTGCTGATTAAATCTTCATTTCCCTATTGACTGTCTAAATATTACTTCTGCAAAATAAAATAAATCAGATTGGCATGTTTGTTTTTTTTTTGTTTAATGATACTTTATTTGCTGTTGTCCCGTGCTTATATTTGTTACCAATTTCTTTAAGGGAGTGGAAGCATTAACGGTCACGCTGCTGAGCTGACACAGCTCTGCATTCGGTCCAATGGCCTTATGCTGCTGGGAATGTTCTTTCCTTGAATGCTTTTCCTTTGGACATGAGGAGGTGTTCCTGTTCGCTTCCTTGTGAAGATATTGGGTGTTCCCTATTGGAACAACCCATAGTGAGTTTGTCACTGTTGACCCTTGCTTGGGTAAAGGTAGGGGAAGAAGGCTGCTGTGGATGGCCCATGCCGATCTTACAGGATAAGAGCCTTTAGGTTATGTCCACAAAGACATCAGTTCCTCTTGGTTTAATTTATAATTTACATGCTTATTTATGGTTCTGTGGCAATGGATTCCCAGGGGCTACTGTGATTTAAGCTCTGCAATGAGTGTGTACGTCAGCTCCTGAGCGTTGGTGGGCAGCTTTAGGCTTGGAACTAAGGAATGGGTTTTAAGAGAAGTGGGGATTTTTGTATAGCTGTCTATACTATGCTATACTATACATATATATGTATAGTGTTACTGCACAGCTTCCTATTTATTTTTTACTTGTCCAGTGTGACAGCTGAGGTGTTCTGATGATTTACAACAGATGTGGGGTGTCATAAGACAATTTAGAGAGCTAGCAGAATTTTTTCACGTCTGTCATGCTCCTAAGGTGGTTGTCTTAAATCTAGGCCACATACTACTAACTTTGAAACTGATTTAAAATGGAAGACAGGGCATTTGAATGTATTCAGACTGCTATGTCTTAGTAAGTTAATGTGGTTTTCTTGAGTGATCTGGTTAAACAGGCAAGTGTACTTTGGGCTCTCTCAGGTTTATGCTATTTTCAACACCAAAACTTGTCTGTAACGAAGTAATGGCTGTTTGCAGTCAGAATCCTAGTTTTTGGTGCTGTTTGCATTTGTATTTAGTGCCGAAAGGGGGCAGCAGCTTCCTTCAAATCTTCAGGGTTTAAGAACCTTGAAGAAATGGAGCCTATTGTTTTGTGGCTTGGATGCTGGTGTTTTTTCAACGTAAAAAAATAGGGAAACTTTATTTGTGAGATCTATTTCTATTAACGTGTGTTCTTACGGTAACAAACACCCAGTCTAGTTCACATCGTGTAGCAAGCACTTTGCAGGTGACACGTTGTGGTACAAATTGTCCTCTATATTAATGTAGCATATGTGCAAGCACACATGAGCACACACACAGACGCTTATAATCTTATATAGCTCTGGATTCATGGCTTGTTAAAAAATGCTGAAATAGTCCCACCAGTTGCTTTTAAAATGAATGCTCTGCTCTTACAAGCTTGCATCCAAGCAGTGAAAATTTTATCTCTGTGGGTGGATTAAGTCTTTCCAAAGAAGGGACTGAATGCACTGATAAAACATGAAATGAGATATCTGATAGGTTTGTAAGTGCTCCTTCCTGCACTTTGCCAGTGCTCTTCAATCATGATACTCAGTCAGCCTGTTTGCATTCCTGGTATCTTTGCTGGAACAGAGGCTGCCCATGGTCATGTCAAACTGTGGCAACGAGAGATTGCATTTTGTTCTAGCCTAGGTTTGACAGAAGCGCCTTGGTTGGAGGAAAGAGGAAGGCCAGTTCACATTGACCCAGTGTTATCTTTACTGCTGTTGGCTTTCAGTGACCACCAAGTGATAGCGCAGTCTCCAGACCTTGTTTGTTGTCGTTAAGCAGGTGATCAATGAACTTGTTAGTAAAATGCTCTGTGGCATGAAAGATGGTCCTGGTACAGTGATGTGATTATATTACAAATAGGGGAGGCGGGGTGTGAAGTGTGACTTCATCTGCCAAAAAGTTACCTATATAAATGAAGTATCTTAAAGGGTATCTTCTGGAATGTCATCCACCAGGTATTTATAAGATAATTTACTGCAGCATTGTTACCAAAACGGTGGCTTGCTTTGTGTTGTAGGTGTCAAAAAAGACTCGCACTGGCTTTTACGATGAGATTCTGAAAGTGGTTGGACAGCTGTGGAAGAGAAGTTGCATGAGCTGTCTACAACCTTTGCATGTCCATGTATGACTCCAGCATTTCCATGTAAGAGGCACGGTTTATCCAGGTCACCTTATTTAAATTTTATAAAACTGTCTGTCAGAACAGATGGTGTCACTTAAGGATAAAAAGCTTAGCCATAGATGTGAAGAAAAGCTGCCTCTTCAAGTAAGGTCTGCTAGCTCCTCTTGGTCTTTATTACCCCTGTCTTCTCTCACTGCACGACAGAGGACTTTTTGCAAGTTTGGAATTGGTGTTTTCAGAGGCCTTTACATTTCGGGGTGGGTTTGATTTGTTGCTTACAACTGTGGACAAGTGGCAGCCTCTCTGTCTCAGTTTGTCCATCTATGAAATGGTTGTCTGGATCACAGAAATTAAGCTGTGTAAAATATGTTTGTCAAAGCTATAGTTCCTAATAAATGTTCAAGGCATTGTATTGTTCAGACCAGAGGCTGGGTGGTGGGAAATACAACTTAGAGTCTTTTTGTGGTCTTTTGTCCCCTTCTTTTATGTCAAGCATTACCACCCTCTCTGCTGTCTGACACTTCTCATGGAGGAGGACTTCTGATAAGCTCCCTGTCATGGGTCAAGCTTCCGCCGTTGATGTATGTTTCCACAATGTTTGTATTAAATTATTCTTGGTGTTTCTTTTAAAACTGGAATTTTGGCATAACTTTTTTGCCTGCCTTCTAATAGGCAACATATATGTGTTTTTAAAGTCTAATATCGTCTGTTGTCACCTGTTGGCTGAGAGAGCATCATAGGTTTTGAATAATTAGTTATGTTGTAAGTTTTCTCACTTGTCTTAGTAGTTTGGACTCGTAGGAGGAAATGCTGGGTATTCAGGGGTACTGCTTCTCTTCAGGTGAGCAGATAATGCAGATCATTAAAGGAGCTTTCCCAGTCAGGTCTGTTAAAAATGTTGTGCTGCCAAAATTGCAGATTTCTGAGGTGGTTAGCAGGACACAAAAGCCTCGGTAACAGTATAATGTCATATATGTTAGCTTATATCTTTTGCTATGCTGCAAAAATTGTGTTATGCTTCAACTTAATCAAGTTATCTTCTTCCTGGGTTCTCTTTTTAATGCATGTGAATGGATAAAAATAAATGGAATGATTGATAATCTTTTGGATGTCGCATGGCAGCTCAGTAGCTGTGTTGCGAGTGTCTGAATAAATAATGAATTAACTCAGCCCAGGACAGGAGGTTACTGAATAACCTCTGCATACTGTAGAAGACAAATGTTTTTCAGGACTTAGAGATGCACTATGTGAGGCCAAGCCTAAACAAATTGGTGAAGTTTGAATGAAATGTCTCCAAATCCTCATGTCTAGACTATACAGTGAGATAGCATGGAAGGTCAGATGCTAGGCATCCTCCTTATCATGGATAACATGAGTTTTCCCAAACTAAGGATGTCTTCCCTCTTGTGCTTATCTAGTTTTAAAATACTTTATCTAGTTTACGAATGCTTTATCTGACCCCGTCTTGTGTGTCCTTTATGGATGGTAGGACTGTACTGGGGGCTTCGAATAGAGAAACCCTCAGAAGAGGTTTCTATTTTAAATTTGAAAGTGATTGTGCAGCAATAGCAACTTCCCTTTAAATAAGCATGTTCCTTGAAACTTATTCCACCTTTAGTAATCCATAGGCATTGCTGCTGCTTCTTCATAATGTTGTTAGTCTTGTTAACCCCACACAGCTACAGCAGGGTGATTTTCAGTATAGGCATCATCAACACTGATGACTTTCAAATGAAATGATAAATTCTGCTTTCATTTACCCCATGCTGTGCTATCACAGTGGAGGTTGGAGGTCAGTGCAAGCTTGGATCATAGCTGACATTGAAATTAAAAAAAGGGCAGTATGGAACGTTTATTATGGAAAATAATGAGGAGAAAAGGAACGCAGCCACACAACCTTGACATTCCTTGGGTCCAGACTGATTACAGGCTAGGGGTGCCCTTCAGACATCCACTTGCTGAGCAGACCTTGTCTGGTTTTGGCGACATTGTGAGCAGGACTGCTGTGAGCCCACCAACTCCTTTGTTAGGTGTCACAGAAATCTTTTTGCTTTTTGTTACTTGCCTTCCTGAACTAAACTAGAGAAAAATTACTGGTAAAAGCCAGGACACAGACAAATAATTGCACTTCATTGAGTTTTTATTAACTACCTCAGTGGTGAATTTATATGTACATTTTTGAAAGTGTTGCTGAAATGCAGCACTACTGATTTAAGGTCAAAGGATTTTAGAGTAACATAATGTAAACAGTGTAATTTGTTATGGCAGCAGTGCTTTCTTGCTGTGGTTTTTAGATGCTTCAGAAATAGCAATCGAGTGAGCCCTCATGTCAAATGACTGCTACCTGTATTACGTGGCTGCGAAATTGGGGCTTACTGGGGATGTTGCAACAGAGCTGATTAGGGGTTTCCCTTGACACTTCTCCCATTGACCAGTGGGTATAGGTCAGAAACAAGGGCTCTACCTGTTCCTGATACCAGTCACCTGGTTTGCTCTGTGTTGCAGAGGCAGATTAGATGACCTGAGCCCTGGAAGGCCTCAGAAGCCTTCTGCAGTGCTCTTCATGGCCACAAGACCATTTTTCCTGCAGTGCAATGGAGCAGCTCAGCTTCTGGTAATGTGTTCAGAGAGGCTGGCAATGATGGAGTGGCGCTGGGGAGGATGCAGTAGTCCTTGCCATGTGTCTGCACATCCTAAGAGTCTTCAGCACCGGAAATCAAATCGTACACGTTTTAATGATAGCAATCCACCAAATGGGTAAGCACAGTTAGGTGTCTGTTCCTGTAACAGGACCTACAGCCTGACAGTCCCATCCTGCATGGGGAATATTTCATGCCTAAATGGTGCTCCACTAAAATCTGTTCACTGAGTGAAAAACTACCAAATGGCAGTTGGTGGGAAAAATCCAAAATCTATATTAAAACCTCAATCTTCCCAGTTTTAGCCACACCGGTAGTGCAGACAAGCCATGGGATTCACACCCTGCTTCCAAAGGTTGGAATCCAACCTCATAGGTATTTTTTAAATACTGAAGCAAAGATTCCCCCTTTGAAATCACAGAGGTTCTAAAGATGCTGCTGAGACTGCTGCCATGTTAACTCAGTGATTACACTATTCACCAGGTGCATGGGTTGCAGGTCGGCCTCAGTGCTTTTTCTGCCTTCCTCTGTCTATGCAGAGACTGCTGTAGCCAGTGGGCTGCTGAGCTGAGTGAACCCAGCCTGTGGACAGTGTCCAGAGAGGGAGGTTTAGCCGGGTGTTTTATCCAGAGAAAGGCAGTAAAATAAGCAGGTGATGCAATGAGTGACTGAGTATTACATCCAGTGAGCTGGGAAATCCTAGTTCCAGTATGCAAATCAAGGACTAGTTTTAATCTGTTGCCTGTTGGATGCAAAGATTCTGGTAGGTACAAAAGTAGGGTTTAATATCTGATGTTAAAACTCTTAACAGCTACAAGAAATATGGAAAGACTCTTTAGATACACTTGATAGGAAAGAGAAAAAAAAGCTTTTGTATTGTATTTGTAATGAGTGTTGGAAAGTTACTTTGTAGAAGAATAAAAATTCACAATCTATTCACCAGCCTAAGCTGCTGAGGGCAAAAATTTGTATTTTTCCTGTGGTGTTTTGGGACCTTTTGCTGTAGTTGTTTTTTTTTTCTTTTTTTTGTTTGTTTTCTAAATACAAGCTCCAGCTGGGAATGCATGCTAAGCTGTCAGTGTTTGGGTTTAGTTGTAGATGATGATACATCATCTTTTACACTTTCTTACCTCAAGAGCTGCCTTCTTCCATTCCCTTGCTCAGAGACATGTGCAGTTATAATACACGACCCCGTTCTGGTAAAGTCAGAGGCTTGCCATCGGCTGCAGCTGGGACAGGCAGGCCCTTGGTGCTACGATCAGTTAATATTTAACCTTCTTGTGAACTCTGTCTTAGTTTTATTGTTCTGGACTACTGGGACTGCCTGCTCAGGAAAGAAGTTTGGTATGGAAATGCTATTGAATGTCTCCATTGACCACAGAGTCAGGCTCTGCTCTCACATGATCTCTAAAGATGTTTGAGAGAAACCCAGAGCTAATGTAGCCCTCCCAAATGTGTAAATGTCTCAAAATGGCTCATCCTCTGACCTTCACTATGGAAGGAAGATTTTGAAGTATGTGTTGTTTGATGAGGCTGCCTGTGTTAATTCTGTGACTGGTTTTGATGGTGAGAACAAGCTGATGCAGACAGGCTGCAGTTTGAGGTACCAGTATGTGAGAAGCCATTCAGAGGATAAGCACAAGGATGAGCACTACCCCTGGGAAGACTGAGGCAGTCCCCCTTCTTTTCTACACCAGGATTTAGTATCTCCACCACCATTAGGATAGAGAGCCTGCACAGGCAGGAAGTTCCCTCATATGTCTGCTGCAAGGGTCATTAGAAGAGCCCTATTTCCCAGGCTGAGGTGAAAAAGCCCATGGCTTTTTGCGTTAACCACTCTCAGCAGTCACTCAGAAGTGAACCATGAAGCACCACGGTAGTGATAATGGTGAGCTGTCATCAACTACAGAGCTGCTGTGCTTGCTTCCGCGCCTGTCAGCACCAAGCTACTGTGACACAGGAAGGATGGGAATTCATTTTAAGCCCTCGTTTTGTACCGGTTTGTGAGGGGAAGGAGATGAAGGCAAGGTACAAATTGAGATCCAGCTTTTCATTAGGCAAACCCAACTGTGTTAAGATGGATTTAAATGGTGGCAGAAATGGGCACATGCTATCAAGAGCCCTTGTGACACCAGTAGCATGTTGCTGCGGCAGAGGTACGCAAAAGGTTTATTATACTACAAGCAGTGTCATCTGTGGCTGGTCCTGTTGCACTGCTGCATTACCTAGGTGCCTCGTTAGGTGGAGAGTAGCCCTGGAGAGTAGCCCTGATTACTGAGTCTAGCTTGTTTGTCAAGTGATGAGCCAGGCTAATTCGTGGTGTGGGTAGAGTATCGGTTTCAAGCTCATCAGGAGGGCATCCTCATACTTCCCTCAATTATATGTATCCAGCAGCAGTGCTGGTTGCAGTTGCTTCTTCTTTAGAGCTTAGGGACAGAAGAGCCAGGCTAAATGGGGCACTGTAAGGATCTTTTTTTAGCCTGTCACACTGGGACTGTAATTGCAGCAGTGCAACTGATGCTTTTGCAGAGCACAAGGAACACTTCTTTCTCACCTCACAGGTTATGTGGCGGCAATAGTGGGCACGCAGAGATGATCAAGTGCACTGAGTTAAGTAGCAGGCCTGTGTGACTGATTTACAAATACCAGTGTTCTTTATTTACACAGACATGTAAACAACAGAAGGTAAACAACACCGCCCAGCTCGGTCTAACAAACAGGCTGCTGCTGTTTCACTTTGGGACCTGAGGTGTTTTAGACATTTTACAGAAACTGTATTGACAGCAAACACAGGAAGGCTACGAGGTTACCTTGACTCTTTCTTCTTTGCAAGGGAATCGCATGCATGGTGTGGCAACATGAGGGAACGGCCACAAAACAAGCATATGGAAAGAACCCACTGAGAGCTTGCCTTAAGGTCAGGTATGGCTGGACTTGGCAATACTTGTGAGTAGTACCACTGCAACTAGTCTGTACTCTGACAGCCCTTTCCACCTGAGGATCAGAAAGCATGCTGAGAGCAGACTACAAATCTTTGCTGCATCCTTTGCAAATTATCCCACATTTACATGCAAGCAAACGGAGGGCCTTCAGCTCTTTCAAAGAGCTCAGGTTTTACTAGTCTCGTTTCACAACCTTGTGCTTTCAATATAGCACCGTTCTTCTCAAGAAGTATCTTGCTTCTTGACTCTTTAGGACAAGCTTTTGAATCCAAAGTGATGCTCCAAGCACTGCAGGTAGAAGGGCAGCTGACAGTCCCAGCTGCTACTAGAAGCTGTTTTGCTTCAATGACGCCTCTGCTGAAAGAGAAGCCAGCTACTGTGTAATACATTGCACCCATCCCCGTGCTTTTTCAAGTTTGTCCAAAACCAGAATTAAAGGTAACATTAGCTGCAAAAGAAAACCTATTTTAACACAACTGCTGTCTTGCAAATTTAACTGCAACAGCAAGTCATACACACACCATGTTTTACTTAGTCGAAATACTTCAAATAGAAATTTGTAAGACAGAAAATTACCTACTGGAGCAATGAAGAGTTCAGGAAGTTTGCTGCTTTGTGCCAAGGAACAGATTTCCTTATAGTTTAGCAGCAAAAGCATCAGCTAGGACTTGAACAGGATTTAATTCCCAGCTGCAAATTCAGATTTTGGTTCCACACACTTCCTGAAGAAAAAAAAAAAAAAAAACAAACCCCGGATTGACAGGTGTGGGTTTGTTGTTTGTTTGTTTGTTCTTCTACTGCAGAGTGATCACCTTGGCTTGAACCCAAAACTGGTTTCAGCCTTTCTACCTGTTTCTATCACAAACAGCAAGTTAGACGGGCTCAGGTCATACAACAGATCAAATTCAAGCGTGTGAGAATTGCTGCTAAAAAAGCAGCCAGGAAGGTGGGTTTGAGCACAGAATTTAAATGCTCAGCTGCCTTCACTTGTGCACATTATGCTTTAAGCAGTTTTGCTTCTTTTACCCTCCCAGTAAGAACTACAGTGATGCACTATCTTCAGTCACAGGAAAGGAGATGAATCAGCACAACCATAAGATACACCATTTACAGCTGCCAACAGCAGGTAAAACAAAGATGGAGAAGGAGGACTGTTTTTCTTAAATAGGTATTTCCGCAGTTCTTTCAATCTCCCAGGTGAAAAGGAAACTTAAGAAATTCTCCTTAAATAAAAGCTATGTACAAATTGCACACATTGCAAGTGGAGCACTGAGATCAGTTACAGAAAATAAGATGTACAGTCTTCACTGATAACATCTCTCTTGCTATAAACAGTGATAAACAGCATATGCTTTCTTCAGATGTCAGAACCCAGCAAGACTGCAATATTATGTACACAGGGGCTTGTTTGCCTTCTGCCTCCCGCGGCAGAGTCCTTCCAAACTCTGTTTTCGCTTCAGAAAGCTGTGCAGTGACGTTCCTGGATGCTGTGTCTCCCCTGCTCCGGCAGATCACAAGAGAGCTGTCATTGCTGTCTGGCTTATTGGTTTTAGGCAGTCTCTGGGCGTTGAGTAACCCTCATTCCCGAGGGCATTGGGCTGAGGTTTCTGGTAGTCTGTGCTGTAGCTCACAGAGGTCAGAACACCATTAACTTTGGGTTTGTCGTAGTTCATGACACTCTGGGGTGTCTGATAGTCTCCATTCATGGTTTCGGTCTTACATGAACTGGAGAAGCTGCCAGCAGAAAGGGAGTGTATCTGAGATGAGATTACAGGTATGTTGTAGCCATTTTCAGAGGGGAAGTTATTCTCTCTTGTAATGTGCCTCTCTATGATGGGGGTGGCATATTCAGGCTCTTGGCTGGTCAGCGGCAGAGCATATTCATGACGATTAGCTCTGTTTGGACAGTGGTAGTGATTTTCGAACTCTAAACTCCCCCTTCTTCCCTCATCTTTAGTGTCCATAGGTCGAAAAGTTGACCCTTTCCGTGTCACTGTCCCAGTCCCGATCATGAGAGGCTGTTGATAATCTAAAAGGAAGCATGAGCTGCTCAATAAGGCATAGAATGGTTATTTCATGTATACAATACTTACACATAGATATGAATTTTATATTGATAAATGAGTCTGATTGCATCAAATGCATGGTGATTAAGAATGTGAGAAAACCTTTCCACAGTGCTGGTCCTGTAGCCCTCTTCAGCAAGCAAGCCACCCCTTTTCTTACTCCCTCCCCTCCACCACCTACCCACTCAAATAAATTAACATCATTTCTGAAGTATACTCAAAAGCCCATAACACCAATATAAGTCAACAAAACATTAGCAACAAACTGGACAAAAGGACATTGCCTGAAGACCCACAAATGAGAACTTCTCCAAAGCAAGCTTTCCACTTTTGAAACAATTAGAATGCCCAGAGGATTCTGAACGAGCCCGACCAAGTGCCAGCTTTATTTAAAAGGCATCTCACAGTAGCTGGCTGACAAGGATAAAGCTAGGCGGAACGTCAGCCAAGAGAGTCAAGGGAAGTGTGAAACACACTAAGCCAGCTCTGTACTGCTGCAGGCACACAAGGGGGATGAGCCAATGGGAGGAGATGTACCTCCCACTAAACCGTGCAACCCAAGGCTATGTCCAACCCAGCCTTGAACATCGCCAGCGATGGAGCATTCACAACTTCCCTGAGCAACCCATTCCAGTGCCTCATCACCCTTACAGTAAAGAATTTCTTCCTCAAATACAATCTAAACTTCCTCTGTTTAAGTTTGAACCCATTACCCATTGTCCTTTTACTACAGTCCCTCATGAAGAGTCCCTCCCAGCATCCCTATAGGCCCCCTTGCCCCTGGCAGGGGGATTAAAAATAGATGATCTTTAGGTCCTTTCCAACCCTAACTATTCTATGACTCTATGATTCTACGTGGGACTGGCACTGTCAGAAGAACTAGGATCGTCCCAGTCAAGGGGAACAGACAGGGGATGGACAAGGGTATAAGCAGGAGCAAGGAACAGGATGGAGGAAATGCAGCCTCAAGAAGCATGGGTTTGCACCTGTCATCAAGACAGATGACAGGATGCTGTGTAAGGAGGAGATCTGGACTAAAAGGGCTTTTAAAAAATCCAGCCATAACTATTATGAGGAAATTCAGTGTTCTAACTTTCTCACTTTGGTGCTAGTGATAATCTCTTACAGATACATACGGTGGCCTGAACAGCTCTAGTAAGTGACACTGCTAAAGTATCATGTTTTGATGCAGGCGTGAAGAACTTAGCTCAGTTTCTGTTCTGGCATCGTGGCTCATCTGACATGAGCGTCGAATTCGATCCCATATGTCCTGTGAATCTTTTTGGCAGTTCCTGGCTACATCCCAAACTTCAGCATGTAGGGTGAAGGTGTTATGATATTTCACTAACTAAGTGCTGCAGCTCTTCCTGGCGTCGCTGTCACCATCCCCAGCAATCTCCCTCTCTCAGGATGGAGCATCTCCACTTTGGGAACCAGCAGGCAGGCAGGGATTTTATGGGAGGGGATTTCATGCAGCAAGTTAATCTATATGCAAGTTGTGTGCTCTCTGCAATTAATTAAATGGCAAATTTCTGTGCTGCATTCACATCTTAATTTCATGTTTCTTATTTTTAAGGAGACTGTAGGTGAAATGCTAAGTCTGGGGAGCTGCCTGGGTAGACTGAGAGTAAAGACTAGTCACAAACATGGCAGGACGGGAGGATGGATAAATCAGAGGCTCCCCAGACATGGCAAGGGGAGCCAGGTAATCGCGATTTGTGAGTAACCTTTATTCACTCCCTTTCCTTCATGAAATAAAACTGCTTTATAGGTATCTGCACATTTATACTGAAAGTTTCTGTAAAAGAGTGAAACTGTCTTTGAAAGATATCAAGGGTAGCACCATATGGAATTACAGTAACCATCCACTTGTTTTTCAAATGTATTTCTCTGCCAAATACATTGGAGGAATTCTAAGGAATTTTTAAGGTCTGGAGGCTGGAAACAGCAAATTAATCTTTCTGGAAGACTGCTAATCACTGATCCCATGAAATGGCTGGTCTCACTAGCCCTTCCAGACAGACTAAACTAGGCAGGGATAAGATGTGCTAAGAGGATGAATTAAAGAAATCATCCCTTTGGGATGCAAATAGTATCAATGTGTGGATTTGCTCTGTCCAAACAGTGATCTGGAGCCAAGGCAGAACAGGAGAGAAGCACTGTGGTGTTTTTTTTCTCTCTCCTTCATCTACCTGCTGCCACTTCAGGGGGCCAGATCTCCAAAATAGTGCAGGCACCAGGAAGGCTGCACAGGGATCTCAGCACAACTTCCAGCTGGGCATGAAGTCCCACCCACAAACCAGCCAAGTAATTGTATTTGCCCCGTGGCAAGGGACATTATATGTTGTTCAGTTTCCAGCAACATTTTTGTTTAAACTGAAACACAAAAGAGTAGTCGACAGAGACAAGCTATCCTACCCTAGGCATACTCTTACACTGCATCCATGCCTGAGTGCCTTCCATCATTACCTTCAGCTGTAACTATTTCAGTCATAAAATCTTTCCCAACAACTCTGAGATAAATGTTTCCAAAATAGTGGTCTTTTTCCTCCTAATATATTTAGCTGCTTCACTATATGTCTGGGATGAATACATATAAATCTGTTCCTGAGCCTCAGCTTGCATGAGAACTGGAGCTTGTAATATTGCTGGCCTGTCCCTCCCTGTTACCTGCTCTGCACACAGAGCAAAATGAGTGCATCACAGGCAAGCAGTTACCTGCCATGTCACTGGTGACCAGATCTAGTTTTTGTGGTGTCTCCTTGTCATTATTATAGCTGATGGTAAATTCAGTTGACTGATGTCTGGTGAAGGGCTGTTTGATTTGTTTCCAACAACCTGTGATAAAGAAATAAAAATAGAAGGTTTATCAGCAAGTTAAAGGCTTACAATCAAAAGACTCAGAAAGTTTAATTTTTGGTGTCAATATATAAAAGCATTTAAAAAACAAGACTAAAATGGGCTGCTTGTAAAAAAAAAAAAAAATCCCCTAAATTGAAAGGAAGAAAGTGAATCATCAACTGAGATTTCCAAGTGAAAACAAAACTTTATAGAGGATTTTCTTGGCAAGAAGAGCTAAAACTCTGTAGGTGTAGGTACCAGCTTTAAAATAAGTTAAATGTTTTGCCATTGCTTAGGTGGCAAAAAATAATGCTTAAAAAATTCCTTTTTCTCTTTATCCAGAAAAATGGCATTGCTTCCATTTCCTTGATTTCCATTTCCATTTCCTTGAGCACCTGCACTCAGCGATTAATTTGTTCTCACAACACCCTTGTGAGACACAAAATCAAAAACCTACAGTGTCAGGCACTTGCCTGGATCCTGCGGCAGGAGGTCTGTGGAGAGGTGGGTTTGGCTCCCAGCTTTCTAAGTCCCAAGCCTGGTCCACAAGGGCTTAGGAGCTTGATTTATGAAGCACACTTGCAACAAATGAACTGACTGGGTAAGAGGCTATCTCCATTTTCTTGGGATTTGTCCTCATTAGCAAGTGAGAAAGGATTATGATGTGACCTTGAAAAATCATATTAGCAAATATGATGTTAAGTACAAATTAATTTTCTAATGAGGGCGAGCTGCAGTGGGTAACAGCATTCCTTTCACAGACGTCAGCACCTGCTGAGGGATGAAATTTCAGAGCTGAGCTATAGCAAGACACTTGTCAAGAGAGATGTGAATTACTTAGTGGTTTTCTTTTTTTATGGAAAGCTGAGATTTAGAAAGACACCCCTCTACAGAGCTGGCTGGCCAGGAACAGCAGCTAAACCCCAGCTTCCAAGGTGACAGGAGACTGCTCTAGAAAGCGTTATTGAGCAAGACAAAGAATACACTTTCGCTAGGGTTTTGCAAGCATCTCTTAAAGCATAGTCCTCAAGCCAATCCCCTATTCAGATTTTACACATGAAGTACAATTCAGTATTGCTAGGCTTTCTAAATACAGTCCCAACCAGGGAGGGCAGTGAGATGGAAATAATAAAGCCATAAAAAAATTATTAGCTCTTGCTTTCTTGGAGGAAGGCAATCCCCTATAATGCGAGGAAAAGGAAAGTGGCAATTTTCTGCAAAACAGGTATTTTGGAGGAGGGAAGGAAGGGAAAGGGCACCTGGGAGCACTCTCAGATGCTAATTCATGCACTTTGTATAATAGATCTTTTGCTAATTGCCTTTCTGTCATAGAAACCAAATTATATTGTTTCTCAGGGCACAGCACTAGGATGACACAAGTGGGATTACTGCTTGCTGTTTCCCTTGTATGAAAAGGTGAATTTGAACAAGGAAACACAGATACTATTTCATAAGCATTTCACGCTCAGTTGCATAAACCCCTTCCCATAGGCCCAATGGACAGGACAGGACACAGTGCAGGATTCTTCACTAACCTGATTTCTGAGCACTGGATAATCCATAAGAAAGTCCCTTGGCTTCTCGCCTGCGAGGAGAGGAAAGCATTTATAAACACGGGCACTCACAGCATTTCAGCTTCATGCCTTAGCTCCATCAGAGAGTGCCTTTGTGTTTAGCTGCTGAGGACGACACTTCACTAAGTTCCTGGAGGCTGGTGTTTACTAGAACGTAAGGTGTGCAAACCAGGGCTTTGACGTTTTGGTTTTCCCTATCTATATGCAAGTTGTGAGTGACAGAGTTCAAATTTCTTGTGTCTGGCATTCATCGATCTGATGTGTCCATGTCTATATGTGTCACTCCAGGGTAAGTTTTGGGTCTGCTCTTCTGAATTCTTTGGCTAGTTTATGGATTTACCAGCAGTCCAGGTCAGAGCTGGGTACTGCTAGTGATGAAGCAATTTCACGAGGGCATTGCTTATACTTCAAATCCCCATCTGCTCACAGAAGCTTTTCCTGGCTCTGCATGTAAGTGGATGTTCAAATGAATACATGCCTAGCAGGAATAACAGCTAGCAGTGCTTCTTCCACTACTCTGGGTTGTGAAATGAAGTGGCTTGGGTTTAGCTGCTTACTAGTGAATGTGTGCAACTTGTTACAGCTGGACTCAGCTTTCAGCCTGCTAGATTAAGTGCTTTAACTTAAGGAAGAAGAAACACAACAGGAAGGAAATAAAAGGAAATGATCCAGATAGATAGCTCAAATCCTCCTTTCACTGAATTTTTACTTGGCTTTGGTGTGGAAACTAATCTGTTTTAGATTGCTTTACACCTTTGTATTTGTGGGTACCTGTACGCTGAAGAAAACTGTTACTGGTTACATTGACCAGTACATTGAGGTATGCAGTTCTCACCTGCTTTACCCTTCATTTTTGTCTGACTAGGGGAGATGTACAAAAAGAAATACAGTTTACAGAGACAAGACATGAGTTCTATGTAAAAAAAAGACTGCAGAACAGGATCGATTTCCAGTTCCCTGGAAAAGAGGCTCTGGAAAGAGGGCATGTAGTTGGACATGCTAGCTAAGCAACCACAAATGCCTCCAATGACAAAAGCCAGTATCTTACTTGCGTAGAGCTGCACAGATACAAATTCCAGAGAACAGGAACAGAGACAGCACGATGAGGATGGGGACAATTATAGCTGTAAGCTTCAAGCCTGCATGAGGAAAAAAAAAAAAGGATAAAATTTTACAAGGCAAATTACTCTGAAGCTGGTGATTTTTACTACAGAGAATACAGCAAAAGGCAGGTAATCTTGCAGGAACACTCCGTGCAAGAGAACATAAAAATGTAAAACTAGAAAACTGCAAGACCACTCCTTAGCCATACTTGGTTGCCGTGGACCTATGTGGAGCAGTGTTGAGATGAAGAGTTAAACATAATTTGTCAAGGCTGCCACTTGAGTTAACATCTATATGCACCCTTATAAAGAGCAGTTCTTTCTTATTACACGCTAGGTAACTTTTAAAAGCCACTTATACACGCTCTGTTTTCTGTTGCTTATGAAACTGTCAAACGAGGCTGCAATTTTACATGCTGAGTATCTGGCTTGTGCTGAACTGGTTGGAACATTTCAGTCAAAATAGTTCAAAGATTTCCTGGAGTGGAGCTAGGGAAAAATCTGTTTAGCCTCTGGTAAATTCTAACACAACATGGTTTAGGGCAGGGATTTGAGAACTAGCAGTGGGATGGCTCTTGTGTCAGGAGTGTGCCTCCTGCTATTCCTACAGACACTCATCAGGCTGTGAGAATAAGGTAGTACATATGTCCACAGGGTATTTACAATTTAGCAGATGAAATCTCAGTAGATTTCATTTTCAGTGAACGTGGATACAATCTACCCATATTGCTGCACAGATGAACATTGCTCTTAGAGCAATGCGCTTTCAGAACAGCTTTTTTTTTCTTACAGTGATTGCTACAATTATCAGCTACCTAATGGGTAGCAGTGTTTGGTGTACTGGGCCTGGCAGTTCCTGCCTGGCTACGAGTCCACCAGTCAGTCAGTATAAGCAACAAATTTTGTTTATTTGCTTTTAAATCTAAGAAGTTATCACTACAACATTAAAATATGAAGACTGCACATATAGGAAGAAGTATGTGAATTAAGGTTGTCTTGAACCCCCATGAGCACAAGCATTATGGGAAAGTGTTTAATTACATAGCCATGCACTACTCTGCACTACTTTGAGGTGGTGACCTACTCTACAAAAAGTCATGGCTGTGTAGAGAGAAGGTGATATTTTTTTGAGACCACTGCCTTATGTATACAAAAGTTACAAAATACAGGAAGAGAGTAAGGACCCAGAAAACTGCTGAGTGCTCAGTATAGTCCCTTGAACCACCTACCAAGCACAGCAAATAAACCGTATGGCAGGGAAACAAAAGCTGGTGGTTTCACACATCAATATCTTTTCATGCCTTAAGACAAAAAGAACCTATGCTTCTCCCTCTTCCTTTGTCATTAGCCTTTAATCAAGTCTGAAGGGAAAAGTTCTGTTTTGTGAGAAAGTTAAAGGTTCACTCAGGCTGGCCTGAAGATGTGATGCTTCCTAGAGAAAATGCAGCACTAGGTTGTCTTACCCAAGTTAGTTTCTTCTGATGGGATGGGCTCTGTAACAGTCCTGTCCTCTTTTCCAAGGGAGGCTTCTGTGCTGTGGCTTGGTTTCTGCCACATTGAATGTGTAAATGAACTATTACCTGCAAAAGAGAAGGGCACATCAGTGGCACTGTGGTAGCACGGGGGCCTTTGGAGGTACCATGGGACCCTAGGGAGCAATGCTTACCCCATACCTTGCATAATTCGACAACCCATCAGCTCGAGCTTCAATGCTATTCTTTGGTTCCAAGTTTGAGGGATAATTCGCACATAACGGGCCACTATTGGAGGGATGAAGTTATTGCGTACTACATCACCAGAGTTGGAATTGCCTTGGAATATCTGCAACAAAACATAAACACTTTGTTTGCTCTGGTTTAAGTCTCTCCCTTCAAAGTGCTCCTGACATCCAGCTTTAAAGGTTTTCATTATCCTAAAACTAACATAGTGATAATCTGGATATTTGGAATTCAGAGTTCTGGAAAGAAATAATCTTTTTTAGATCTGACAGATGATGACATTTTTCTGTTAGCTCAGAGAAGAAAGACTATCACTCTTTTTCAATTCTATGTAATTTCTAGTTAATATATGCTGGAATAATAATGCTATCATTTTTTATTTAATAGTGCTGCAGCACTGTTGTACTGTACTGTACAACAGTACTGTTGCCTTTACTTGGGCAACAGGGGATAAAAACATAAAAAGGAAAAGTTTAAACAAAGTATTTCTAGATATTTTAATAAAATGGTCAGTTTTCTGTATCAAGCTTGAAGAATGACTGTTAACTACGCATTTGTGTCTCCTTTTCCCAGCATTTATACAGTATTCCCTAGAATCAGCACAGCCCATGTACAGAACAGTAGTCCTAGCAAAATTAGCATCTTGCTGATGCTTCAGCATAATTCTATGATCAAGAAAAACTAAAAGGCCTGATGAGACAGAGAACTGAGCTCAGCATATCTTAAGATAAAATGTCAGGCCACATGGGGTTCTGAAGGGACAGGTTTTGTCATGTGCCTTAGCTGAAACTAAGATTATATATAATACTGTCATAGGACTGTTTGTATATGACAAGTCATTGCAGAAAATTGCAAGCCTGCACATTTTCAACAGCTAGCATCCACAGTTCAGCCACTGCTAAGTTGTTTTGTCACTTTTTGAGCCAACACTCCCTTAGTTTAACATCTAAAAAATATTAAACTAGTTAACACTGCACAGTGAAATTCCTGCCATAAAAGCTGAGAAAATCAGAGGTGGTAGGAAGTCTCTCTACTGCTCCAGCAAGTTTTCTAAGCAATCATCAGGACTGAGGACCAGATAGAGCCATATTGTGAGGCATGCTAAGCTCTCTCAGAACTGATGAGGTCTGACTTTGAACCCTGTAGGGCAAGGAGGCGGGCTTTTGTTTTGTTGGGTGTTTTTTTGTTTGAAAGAAAACATGAGGTTTTCAGAGAAAAAAGTTATCAGACAAACCTGTGCACCACATCCACTGTCTGCAGGAAATAGGTGCACTGCTTTTATCTGTTCATTGCTAAAGTCACTTAGAGTCTGTGAAAGCTGTCGTGCGGACACTTATCCTGGCGTAAAACCATTTATTTTACATTCAGCTACATCAGTTCCTAACAGAGGTAGACTGTGCCCACTTGGGTCAGCAGAGTGCTGCTAGCAAGGGGCAGAGAGCCCTGGTGACCATAACGCAGCCTGAGCAAAAGCTTGGTTCACAGGCACAGCTCCACCAGCAGCATTGTGCCTGTACCTGAGTCAGTTGTTTTGCATGTGTGTGGAGGGGCTAGGCTGACCATTCTGGTGCACTGCTGGCAGTGTTCAAGGCCAGGCTTGACAGAGCCTTGGGTGGCACGGTTTAGTGGGAGGTATCCCTGCCCAAGGCAGGGGGGTTGGAACTAGATGATCTTAAGGTCCAACCCTATTCTATGATTTTATGATCTAAAGCTGAACCTCAGCTTTGCTGGTGCCATACCAATAACTGCTTCTGCACTGGCATAGTGCTGCCAGCGTAGGCAAGTACTGAGATGAACTAAAGACTTGCCCAAACAGCCTGTTGCACAGCTTTAATTACACCATTCTTTTAAGAGGGCAATACAGACATACACATGCCTCCCTGTGAGTGTCTCACAACTTGAGTAAGCCCTGGATAATTTCCTTGTTATGACAAGCTCACTATCTACTCTGTGGCCATAAATTACACTGGTGAAGACAACCCAAGTCTAGACAAGTCTGAAACTCCTAATCTTTCTTGACAGTGAAAGCCTGCCCTTCAGTGTCAAAGCAGAATGCACATTATTGCTCTGTATTTTCCTACCCCTCCCACTTTCCCTTACCTTTTCTTCATTGCTCAGAATCCCTTTGTAAGTTCTCCATTTTGAGTTGCTATTTCTGTAGTTCATTGTAAATGTCTTTATGTAGAAGTTGAAATTCAATGTCATGTATCCAGAACCAGTGGTCTTAATCCCTTTCAACAAAATGCAAAATACATTTTCATTTGTTAGGTGTCTGCTTTAAAGGAATTTTAAATGCAAATACAGAGGCCAAAACAGTTCAGAGAACTTGGCCTACAAAGTCTTAATTTACTTTTCAAACCATGTTAAAACTGAATTTAAAAGTTGGGAAAAGAATGGAAATAACTTCTAAATTGTGAATTTACAGCAATGGAATTTTTAAGAGTCCAAGTTAATGACTCAAAAAGTGGTAATTGCTTTTCAATATTACAGTCCTTATCAGCAGTCTTTATATCTTTAGCAGGAACTGTAATTTACATTTTTACTAAACCAGGAGATTTCTTTGAATTTCTTTCATTGGGCCATTGTTTCAAAGGCTATGGCTTTATTATTTATCATCCACCCAGACTTTGCTGGTCCGTGTGTTAAGTATCTTGTTCTGAGCCTAACAGCAGGTTTACAGATCAGGCACACATGACAGTTGAGTTCAATCCTATCTCCCTATAGGAAGACCAGTCTCGTAAATAGCCGTGTTTGTTTGTTTTTTTTTTTTTTAATAAGAAAATAATATTCCTCAATGTAGATCGTTTCATTACATTTAAGGAAAGAAACATTGCGTTATTAGCTTTTCAGCTGCATTCAGTTTCCCCTCCAGCTGACACCCCAGCTTCTAATAACCAGACAGTGACAGTAACTTACCTGTTATTCTCTTCTTCTCTCCAAGGTCTATCTCCAGCCATTCATGATTGCTGCTGTGATTAGAGGCCCAAGCCAATCCTGGGACTTGAAGCCAAGCCTTGTCAGGAGACCACTGGAATAGCTGCCCAAATTCATTGCTGTCCTCCCAGTAGGAAGATGCAGTAATCTGGCTCTTGGAGAGGAATCCCTCTTCCAGACTGAGAGATTTGTTGCAGCCTAGAAGTCCCCAGACAGACAGGCCGAAGGAGTTATTTTGCATTTTCACAGCTTATTTTTATGTTAGGCTAGCAACATATGAAGACCACCCACAACAACAAAGTCAGATGTTGCTTAATCTAGCGCTAGCCTGATGCTATCCATTAGCTGTGTGTTTGCCAGTCAATTTGTAGTGGATGATCCAGTACCAGAGTGCTATGGGCCCACTCCTTTACCAATTTAACTCCTACAAAGATGACTCTTCCTGACTACATCTGCTGTTTTTGCCATTTTGCTTTTTAATCCCTGCAGTTTTTTCTCGTTCCTCTGAAGACTTCTTGTTTTTTTTTTCTTCTGAAACATAATATTTATGTTTAGAGATTGGCATTAACTAATCTTGCTCTACAAAACATTTCTCAGATAAAGGCATTGTACTGAAAAGAGCACTTTACTGTAAATATTAAACGATTCTCACCTGCAATTAGGGCTAGGAAAGTTACTCATCAGAGAAGCCCCTTGATACTGCTGCCAGGAGGTGATATCATGAGGATAATAGCTGCAGGTAAGTATTAAAAACTCCACCAAAGAACCCACAACATTTCTGCACATCAAGGTTCTTCAGAGAAAACAGGCCAGTGGAATAACGTTTCAATGAAGTCAAAATTAATTCCCTGGCAGTTTCAAAGGCCTGTACATGCTTTATAGTTTTCAGTGGAATAGTAAATGATTTTATCTCAGATGACTGAAATATAATTCAAATGAACGAGCATGAACTTTTTCCCCTTCTTTGCTATGTTTTATGCAAATGAACAGCTTGACAGATTAAAGAAGCTTCTGCATCTTGGAAAGTCATAAACAAAAACTTGTTCTGTATCAGTGCAATGTAAATATATTTTCATTCCTCCTATGTTTTCATTTTCTTCTCGTATAACGAAGATGGAGTTTATAAATGTCTGAAGAAAAGCTGCTTTCATTTTCTGCTGCCTGAAGTACATAAAAATGGGATTCTCTGATTGCCATTTCATATGCTGGCACCAGATATGTAACAGCAGAATACTATTTCTGTTTCTCATCTATGTACATATGACCTATTCCTATTCTATGTTGTTTTTTTTTTCCTAGCTCACTTCATATCCCTTCAATTTTTTTATTCACAGTTTTAAAATTCACAGTTTTAAAAGATTGCTGTCCTAAAATACCCCTCCTAGACACAGCCTGGCATTCTCCTGATTACTTTTCAAATCTTCTATAGAAGGTAAAATTTGAATAACTAAAAAGAAAGCCATTATTCTTACCATTTGAAGTAAACATAAACCGCTTATCTGACAATGACCCACTGTAAAAAAGGAAAAAGATAGTTCAGCCTTTCAGGAGGCAGTCACAGGAATGCTGAGGTACAGTTTCAGAATCACTGTTTATCTAGCACAGTATTTCTGACCAGCTAATGACTTGCTTTGCTGGTTGCCTACCAATCCAGTAAGAACACTTATGCGCATTTCCCACCGTGACTGAATTCAGATCAGGTTTTTCATGGTTTGGAGCATTTGTTATGTTTTAAAGTGACTCCCCATCCCATCAGTACTCTTGCTGTACACTGCTGCTTTTCTCCTCTGCACAGTCCCTGCGCTGCTGTGGGAAAGCTTTCCCCTTCTGCTCCTTGGACCAGCAACATAAGGCATACAAAAGAGCCAGGACTGGGGTAGCTAATAGTGCTGGAGCTACCGGGCCCAGGACTCTTCTCACTTGCATTAAATGAGAGCAACTTCACTGAAGCCAATGACCTTCTATTAGTCTAAGTCCACTTCTGTTTTGAAGAAACCCGAGCATCAAGCACACGAAAGGTTACATGTGATGGTAACTAAACCATGCCAAGTCATTCCCAGTTGGGATACAGGTCTATTATAGCCAGACTGAATGAAAACTACTCCTTGTTTTAACCCGTGTGGGAACCAGTTCTGTTAGAACCATGAGCAACAGCTTCCATCAGGAACGGTTCATTTTGCTCCATTAACAGAACCACATCTATGGCTCCTCTTTTCTTCCTCCTCCTGGCATGGACTGTTTTGTTTCAGGAGAAAAGCCATTTCTTGGGTCATTCCATACAACCTTGCACAATGCAGGACAAGATAAAATCACAGCGGTAAGGGAAAACTGAGCTTTCCTTGGCCTCCCAAGGAGCAACTTTCTGATTTCCAATGAGATGCCCTGAGGTTTCATTCTAGAAGTGATGACTATCTGCCTAATAAAAATAAAAGTCCAGGTTTAAACGTGAAATTTGTTTGAATTTCAGGAACATCTGACCCCTTCAATGTCACTTTGATTATCTGCATGCATCACTTGCCCCTTTCGAAAAGCCATGGCCAGCATGACTGAGCAGTAAAACAACTTCTGCACTTAAGCATCAAGACAGCTCCTTTTCAAGCTGCTCTTTGTTGTTGGCCAGGAAAATTTCCCCCAAGGTATTATCTGCAGGCTAGCAGTTGTGGGCATGACTGTATGCTTTGAGAGTACTGCAAATGGGGAATAGGAAAGTGGTCCCATGTCAAGGTCAATAAAAACACTGTCTCTTTTTGTCACTGAGGGAAAACTAATGACTACAGGCAAAGGAAGCCCTTCAGAGATGACGGAGAGCACTGTGAGGGAGCTGATTTATTTGGGCATGTAGGCGGTAGAGTAGCTAGAAGGAGAAACTCAAGCCCTTCCTCCCACATCTACCTCCCCAGGCAATCCTCAGAGGCAATCAGATGTGCTCTACTCACCCCAAACCAGTTTGACATAACAGCCAAAACAAATTTTGCTTTCTTAGTGAATGCAAAGCTACGCATTCCAAGCAAAAAGAAAATAAATACATATGGTAATCAGTAAAACCTACCCAAAACAGAAATCACAGCCCTCCCCAAATACTTATGAGATAAAGAATTCTAATAAAAAAGTCACTCAGATCCCTTTGAAATAGAGGGCTGCAGAGGAGGTTAGTGTTCCTAAGGTCTATCGAGGCATGCAACCAAGCTGAAATATATCTGCTATAATTCTGCATGCCACTGAAGAGGACAAACTAATTCAGTAAGCGGTAATTCATCAATTTTCTAATGTGACAGGTGACATTTGTCACACAAATTTCACTCTGTCCTTTAAGGGATGTTTTCTCCCCATGTTCCTCATGCTCCTGACAACCTTCAGGATCCTGCCTCACTCACAGTATCAGTTGTGCGACTGCACTGGAGCCCTGTGCCAGTAGCTCTGCACAAAAAGAATGCCGCTTCCCATAGTAAATTTCTGTTAGTGTAATTTTGTTCTGAGTGGTCTCAAGGAAGTTTTTTATAAGCAGTGCAGGTTAATCCTGAATCTCATCTTTCATAGCCCCTGAGCACATGTCTCTTGTATTTTCAAAGACAAATGATTTCATGTGCACACACTACAGTTACAGGCCAGGTCACATCACAAAGTTAGCCCCCCATATATTTGTACCTGGGTATCAAATCTGTCCAATAAATCCACGCACTTGATCTTCATTATGGTATTTGTGGGTGCAGGTCCATGCATAGATCATAAGAGCTGTAAACCTCACAGATGCTGGAGCAGAACAAGGGCACTGAAACATGGAGTCAGCCAGGCCAAGGTCAACTCTTGTGGTCTGGTGAGGGAGTGAGCTGTAACCCCACTGTCACATTACAACACAGCTTTGATACACTCCAGCAGCAGCTGTTGATGAGGTCGGTTTCAGCTCAAGTCACTAAATAATTTAAATCTTTAATACTGAAACCCACTATAAATGATATTTTTAAAACTTGAGAAAGCTTTTATTTAGGGACATCTAAAAAGCTCTTAAAGCACTGCTGTTCAAGCACCAATTTTTCCTCGCTGACACGGGCTGCTCAGCAGGAATTTCTTGCACTGTACAGGTACCCCAAGGACAGGGAAGCCTTGCAGCTTCAGAAATACCTCTTATAAAAGCCTTTTTAAAGCATGAAATGCATTGGTTCATTTTCTTAGTAAATAGGCCTACTGTTTCTAGGAAAACGTTTTCATGGTTTGAAATAAAAGGATTCCCCTGTAGCCTCCAATTTCCCTCTCCTGGAATAATGAGCTCACTCCAACAGTTCATCAGCTCCCAGGGCTGTCCCAGCTCCCAAGAGCAGCAAAAGCATCCCAGAAGCACTATGCTCACACTCCCACTTGTCTCAAAATCTATGACACCTAGTTTGCAGGCATCCAACCCAGTGCGAACCTGTTTACCTGGGGCTCCCTGTGTAATCTGTAGAAAATGTCCTTGGGGCCATTCAGTCCCCTTGAGGTGTGCGTCATGCTGGAGGAGTGCCTGGTATGCAGGAGAGCTGAGGGGGCCACCCTCCTCCTTAGGGTGCTGTCTCAAGGATCTCACATTAAATGAGCTAAATCTGAGCCCTGGAAGCTGGCTTCAGCCTGGAAGCATATGTTTCAGCTCTGCTTCAAGGAAATGGGAGTTTTCCCACTTGATGCAACAGAGAAAAGTTTGCACCTCTTTGGGTATTTCTATTATCCATGTGAAATGTATAGGATATTTTGTGAATAGCAGCATTAAAAGGACACTTGGCAATAAGGTGATGGGTTAATTATATGAACATTGTTTGCATAATTGTATAGCACGTGTATATTTGCTGCCTTATACAGTTAATTCATTGCCCACTAGCTCTTGTACTGTGAAAAAAGTACAAATGGGAATCTTGGCTGCCTTTCATTATAATATTTTATATGCTACTGGCCGAATCACTTCTCCTGGGGTTCTCAAGGATCACAAACATACGATTCCATGTAAACAGTTCTGTAACATCTTTAGGTAAGGCATGAAACATCTAATTTAGGGTTTCACTACACTGGCATGTGTCATGGAAAGTACCTGCATTATTTGTTTTATAGAGGGACTTGGTGCCTGAGCCGAGCTCTCAGTCCTGCTCTGCTTGAGACAAGTTTATATTAATTTTCCTTGGCAATTAGCTTTCAAGAAAAACAGGAAATATTTAGGCTTCACAGGCCTTCAGCTAGTGGTCTACATCCTACCCAGCTTTTATGCACCACTGCTGTTATAAATAAAGCATGTCTATGTGTGCTGAAGTTTAAACACAGAAACAAACCAGATGAATGGTTGGTTGGTTTTCTTCATGAATGAATCCATGACTGTAAAATTGTCAGGAGCGTGTGGAGAAATCATGGGGAAAGCAGGAAAAGGTACAAAAAAGACACATTCCCTTGGCTGTTACAGGCTATGGGACTGAGATTTCCCTTCTTACAAAAAAAAAATTAAAAGGCATCTCATGTAAAATCTAGATAACATTTGAAACTAAAAAATATAAACCAACAGGAGTGACAGAGGCAGTTGCTGGAAGGGCTTACTGTGCTGGATAGAGATTAGAGGATTTATTTCTACTTCAACAACAGTACAATTAAAAGTCAGAAGATAAGTGGTAACTGTAACACCCTTGCTATAAATATTCTGAGAGAGTAAAACTCTGAACATGACAAAAGCACAATGTTTAAGAAGTTGTTTGTTAAATCCCCTATGGCTCAGCTGCACTTCTCATTTATTCACTCTTTCTAGCTTTTTTTAAACTTTAACATGAATTTATCATGATTTATTAGCACATCGATTAAAGGTGTTTGTTGCAGAACATCATACTTTCATGTATCTGCTAACAAAGTAATTTGCAAATATGCGTTGGAAGGAACAGAAGGAAAAAAGAAAATAACACACTACATGGTATAGAGCCACTGAAAACTTGGAACATTTTCCTATATGATATTTCCTATATCTAATGCCAATGCTATTTTAATAAATCCATAGGAACAAAGCCCAAAAGCCTGTAGACCTACACCTAACTGCTTCTCCTCCTAAAAAAGGCATCCCCATCTACTTTTGCTGGTCTGAGCAGAGCTCTGTGCCCCTGGGGTTGCTCCCAGAGCCAGCTCCCCAGTGTGCTGGTACTCACTCATGCGAGGGGATGCCATTGGCGAAGACACCTTCATAGTGGCTGATGCCCTTCTGCTGGGTGACACTGATCTGCCCGCCCAGCTCATCCGCAATAACGCCTGCATGTATAGCCGACTTGCACAGCAGCGAGGTCTGAAAGGCAGAAGCCAAAGCTCAGAGGATCAGTCTGACAACCGGCTAATCCTTTTGCTTCCGAGCCACTAGAACACAGGTGTTAGAGCTCATAAAATCTGGCAAAGGCCCAAGAGGTGTAAGAGGCGGGGAGGGAGGAAGAACAGTAATCTTTGGGAAATTGTTTCCAAAAGTCACCCTTTCCCCCATAAATAAAAAAGCAAATAATCTACTTCTGAGAAGGTGTTGTGAGATTTTAATCCAGTAAGTATTGTGTCACTCCTTAGGAAAACAACGTCAAAGGCAAGACAACTCTTCTTTGCAAAGAGAAAATGGTAATTATTTGATGGACTTGCCTGAAGGCAGACCTGTCTATTATAGCACCTTAGGATCTGAGTCATGACATACGTTAGGAGATTTGGCTACGTGCTGAGTAGCTGCTGTCTGGTTTTAAGTATAGCCCATTTGCCAGTGTCTCATGTGGGTAATGCTGAAAAATACAGGCAAGACAACTTGTGTGGAATCAGGTGGCAATAACGTACCCCTAGGCTTGGGCAGAGGAGAGAAAGACCAGTGGAAAGGGGCAAAGGAGACACTCACAGGGGCTGCTGGCAGGGGCTGGTGTCATTCACACAGACCCAGTTTGGGCTTGTAACTGGACAAGTTACACAGCAAGCTGTCCCCCCAGGGAGGGCTGGGAGAGGGGGAACACAAAGGCAGCAGGCCTCCAGGGGAACCCTGCGGGTTCTCCCCATCAGAAAAGTTGAATATCCCTTGGCAACTGAAGGAAAATTTCATTCAAAAATTCCTCAGCGCAGATAAGATCTGCATGAGGTCATGCCATGTGCTGCTTTTCTTTCTAATCACCCCAAGAAAGGGCAGGCATAACTCTAGATAATGAGAATGTAAAGTGGCATATCTCTGTTTCTTTAGCTCTGCCACTTTCCAGGCTGGAGCGGAGTGCTTGAATAACTGGAGGAACAGGTTAAACGTGAACACTGACTTTTTGGAAACTCAGCAACTGGTACATCTGTGACAGGGTGGGATTTTACTTCAGCAGTATGATTAAACTTGCTGTGCTATGAGAGATAAAAAGATTTCACAGCCGTGACAGGAAGAGAGTCCAGGGTGAGGGGCACAGAGAACGCAAAGCACGGTTTGACACAAACTGTGGGTAAATGCAACCACCCAGGCAACTTCTTTGCTTTAAAGAACTAGCAGTTAGAACAACCCCAGAGGTTGGTAGTTATCAGTGGGAAGTGATTAGGCAGTGTATTTTATTTTCCAACTAGGGAAATGCACATACACTGCAAACAAGTAAAAGTTGAAGTTGTAGGAATATTTCGCACATCCATAAGCACTACCTCAGAGGCACGACCTTATTTGGGGATTTTCCAGAAAACCAGAAACCACAAGTCAATAGGTGTGTTTGACGATCAATGGACTTTGCTCTCACTCAATTGATTGGCTTGTTTGAAAAGTGTCCCCGTGTTGCTTATATACTGATAACATACTAGTATACTGATAATAAAAGGTATATTTAACACAGCTGGGAGGAATTGCTGACAAAAGACAAGCAACAAATGTTGAAACCCAGTTGTGTTATGCTTCTCTGTTCTGTCTTTACAAATTTTCCCTCGTTATCCTGTGCACTTACATCTCTGTATCCTTCTTCGATATTCCCAGAAATGTCACCTGCTATGTCTCTGCAGCCAGCAGGACAGTATCTGCTGTAGTGAGAAAAGAGGAGCTTGTTTAAAAAATGAACTGTAGTGATGATACACAAAAATGAGCTCATACGAAAGAATTGCTCTCAAACCAATAAATATTTTATCAGTAAGTTCTGGCTGGTGATCTGAGTCTAGGAGGTTTAAATAAATGCACCCTTGTGCTGATGAGTGAACTGCACACAAAGAGCAAGAAAAGCAGTTTTGCAAGGGCATTTCTGTTTAATTCTGTTGTTCTAGAAATGCTACCACACGAGTTTCCACCACAGCCCAGATAAGAAGCCTACATGCACATACAGGCAGCAGCCAGAAGAGCACAATTTATTACCATTTCAAATCCTATCACAAAGTTCAAGGAACCAAGAAATTATAGCTTGTCCTCAGATAATCTCGTATCAGCTAGGACATGATCTGCTCTCAGGAGAAGCACTGGAATTTAAGGCTACTTTGAATTTCAAAGTGGAAACTCTTTTTACACTTACCATGTATATGTATGCCCTAATGGGAATTGCTGAGAGCTCTGTAACTCCATTCCCTCAATTTTCTGGGCCACAGACTTCCATTCTGCACTACTGCTTCTCACAATCAGGCCTTTGAGCATCAGAACTCAAAAAAATTCACTTCTCCAGAAATCCAAGACTGTATTTGCCTTATATGACATTTTATGACAACCGGACCAGATGACAGACCAAAGCAAGCCAGAACACAAAGAGCAGCAAACACTTTTTACCTGTATTCAGTCTGTGTGTAGTGGTTAGCTCGTTCCAAACATGTGATTAAATCTGTGAAAAGTTTATAAATGTCAATCCCCCTTGCAGGATGTAGAAATACAGACAAATATTTGGCTAAACATGAAATTACATTTAAAGGTATCTTTGTATAATACTTAAAACAATTTTATTAAATAGAAAGCAATAGCTACAGTTTCCCTGCAGTCTTTCCATCTCTCTCTTCTACTCTTATGCTTTATACCTTCAACAAAGTTGCACATACCCCCAGAGTATTAAATGTAGGAATCAAATCTTAATCTCTCCTATCCCTTCATCCTGTCACTGTGTGGTAGATGCTGGCACTCAGAATAAAGTGGAGCTTCAAGGAAAAGGTACTAATTTTCTCTTTCACTGGGCCTGTATTGCAAAACGTGTAGGTAAGATTTCAGCAGCTATTATATCTGGTTAATGTTACAACTGCTTCTTGCACACAGGCTATTAGAAATATCATGGTACATGCTTATCTGGAAATATTAAGGATCAAACATTTGGGCTGAAGTCTCTGTGTGTAGAAGATAATTAAACACAGGGGACCGTGACATTAATCTACTACTCTTGGATTTCATGTTACCTGGATGATCACTACTGGCATAGGACAACAGAAAGCCTCGCCCTGACACGTGGGATCCACTCTCAAAGTGAATAGTCGCTTCATTGCTGTCCAGAATAATTTCTTTGGGGACAGGCATCACATTACCACAATATGGCCCTACAGAGAGGACATAAAAGAATTCAAAAGTTTAGATGACATCATTAGGCTGGAATATTCTCATGATTAGCAAAGATTTTCATAACATGCACATTCTCCTTCAGTACCAGTCCAACTGTTGACAAAAGGGTTTTGGCTTCAGCCCTTTATGGGTATAAGCTCCAAAGCTACCTTGACAAGGAGTGGCTAGAATCCAGTTGTCTTTCCATGGTAGCAATTCCAGCATCCACGTCTCTCATCACATAAGCCTTAAGAGAATGATTAACGACCTTCGGCCTTTGAAGTACAGCATGCTTACAACCAGCAGTAAATCATTAGAGAAAAGAACAGAATGTTCAAAAACAATCCAAGGGATCTATACAGGGTCCCCCAGATAAACTCTTGAGACACATACAGCTCACGGTGGTGCACCACAGCAGCCATTCAGGAAAAATTAAGATCACAAAAAAGGGACCTGACCGTCAAGAACCTATGTGCCACAAGCTGAACTGCAGCACAAGGCAGCATCACTTTACTCCAAAAAATTTGATTTATTTTCCATTTATAAACATAATCAGACCATTGAAGTCTACAGTTCAAGTCTAGAGTTCTAAACAAAAAAGAGAGGGAGAGGAAGAAGATGAAGGGAGTAGGACAGGAAGACAAGAGCCTTGTGCTCACACTGAATTAGATAAAGGTTTTATAGCTATTGACTGAAGTATCTTGGAACAGTCTTTGGGACACTCCTTTCTTGTGACAGCAGGCACGTCTGGGACTCTTAATAATTGCATTTGCTTCTTCAGAAGTCAGCTCCCCAGAGGAGCTTTCTTTTCAGATTGCCACAGTCTTTCCTCTTGCCTTCTACCACCACACCTGGGTGCAAATACTTATCCCTGGCTGCACTCAAGGCACAGATGAAAGAGAAAATCCAGAGCAGTTGGGCTACACTTTTGAATTTCCAAAGATGCTGACAATATAAACTGCTAAGAAGAGGCTTTTGTGAAATGGCAAACGGTTGGTTGTTTTTTTTCCCCAAGAGAAAAAACAAACAAGTCCCTGTAGAAGTCCTCAGCCCATCTGTTCTGTTGAGGTGAATGACAGCTTTTGTGTCCTAAAGCAAGTCCTTGGGACGAAAAGCAATCTCTTTGATTTTTCCTAGACAATCTCATTTTATTGGTGGTGGATACACTTGGAACTGACTTCTGAGGTACAAGAAATGACAGTCACAGCACGACACAAATTTGATGAGCCCTTCCTAACAGGCTCCTAAGAGCATCTTCATTTTGCTTGATTCTCTTGAGTGGATCTTTCCCAAATATTTCATTCACCTTATATTAACTGTAAGATCAGCCCAATTGGAGCCAATGACAGCCAATTGTCAGCAGAACTGAACAAATCAAAGAAGGAACTGTGTCTTTTGGCTCATAAAAATCATACAGCAAAGAAAGGCAGGCAGAGAAACAAGCAATGAGTGTGACATTTCCCTGGAGTACTCATGTGTTAAAAATGACTCACGACTTAGTCAGAGACAACAAAGTCTATAAAAAGGGTTAAACAAATTGCTTAGGAAATGAACTTATCAAAAAGACAGCATCTGACACTGTGTCATACCAGACAACTGCACGAGTGATTTATTCGAGGTGGTCTTTTGTGTCAGATTGCAGTGGGAGAAGAAAAGTACTCAGATATTTTTTATCAAGAGAGAGAAAGGGGAAGAAGACAAGAAGACATTGCATTTCTCCAGAATAAAACATCTGAGAAAGCCTTACTCCTTTTCTTCTTTCAAAGATTGTCCGTAGGTATTTTCTCACAAATACTCTTTGGCTTTCTCCCTCGCAGCAATTGGCAGTGACCTATCTACTCTGTAGGTATAATTTAGATGGCTGACTCACTCACTGGCTGAATCAGGGCTATGTGTATCCTCCAGTAGCAAGTCTACTTACATTCTAGACAATTATACAAACAAATCACACATATAAGCGAACCCAATAAAATTCAAAAAAATAAAATAAGACATATAAAATTGTATAATCCAAATGAAAGCCAAAATTCAGAAACAATCAGCAAGCAATGCCTCAAAACATGTTTCTACTGCTAAGTAATACATCCAAGAATGGTTACCAAGCTATGGTTATCATCTGCCAAGAACAGTTCCAGTGTACTGAGAGATTCCCATTAGTAGCTCAAAACTAAGGGGCCTAGGATTAATTCACTTCCATACAGCAGTGCTCCACCTCCTTTAATGCTGTAAAGCCAGATAAAGGATAGTTTCCCAGGCTCTCTGCATTTCAGCTTGTGGTTGCTTCAGTTAGATGCACTTCCTATATGCACAGTAGATTTGCTCTCCATTGACTTAACTACTACGTTGAACACCTATATGGTGAGATTTTATAGGTGTTAGAAGACTAAAACCAATCATCAACAAATTCATCTAAAAACTGCATTTACTAGTCTGTATTTTCTGCTTGCAATTGAGGCAACAAAAACACTACTGCCTACATCTACTTATACGTGCCCCCCATCTTCTCTGCCCATTCCATCTAGGATTTATTGGCCTCTGTAGGCTGCCTATATGAATCTTGTACAATCACAGTGGAATGGAAGGATGATGGAGAAACCCTTGGTTTATATCTGGTATGAAAATGTGAAACTGTTTATAGGGCCCTGTTAACTTTTACTGCAGCATTTGGACTTGACTTTGGATAAACATTCAATTCCTAAGACTGGGACTAAGCCAAAAGCTTTTTAAGCTCCCTTTTGAGAACCGCCAGATCACGTTATCAGTTTTTCATCTTCTAATGTTAGTTGCGAGGTGGGTTGCTTTGCATATTCAGCTTGAAAAACAAGTCCTGAATGCTGATCTCTCTCCCTGTTTCCTGTTGAAGTGACTCGGCTGGAGCTCTGCTGGGGTATGTAGGCAGGATTATTTGGTTTGTTTACTAAGAACAAAGACAAGAGTTTGATTTAATAAACAGATATATTGCATGTCATGAAAGTGAGTAGGTGTTTTTCATATTTTAGTATTACTACATTTAGATGCCAGGGTCTTTTCTTCTTTCCATGTCTCGATAACTAGTTGACCTGACTACGGCTCCATCTGTTCGCTCCAGATTCTTTATTTCCTATTTATTTATTTCATTCTGCAGGAGAGCCATTAGGGATCTAAGGATTTCAAATGTATTTAATTTAATAATCTCTATAATTAAAGTAACATTGAATGTCTTTTGTCCAGAACGTCTGATCTGTTGGTATGGTTTAGGTGGCTTAAATTAAATACATTATTTTGGAATCGCTGCCTCCAAGCAGTATTAACATCCTGCAAGATACATAGCAAATTGCCTAGTAGATATCCTTTGGCTAGCTCCTCTGGAGACTCAAGAGACTGTTTTACATGTTGCTTATTTTTAAATGTTAGCAACAGTCTGCTGCTTTTGTCTTTTTCATAACAGTGTTGGTTTGCAAATCTGATGATCTTTACAGCATTGTCTGGGTTTTATGAAGTCTAGTTTACTTCTAATGTCAACCAGGCTCTGCCATATTTCCTGAGATTGCTTTGTTGAACTACGTTCCTTTACTTTTTCTGCTTCCCTTAGGAAGTGCGCCTAGAAGACTCTCTTCTCTCACACCAGCTGGCATGCCTACATGCTGTTTGTTTCTGTAGTTCTTAATCCTTTCTTCATCTTCTGTAAGGCTTTTGCTTCCTTTTAAAAGCAATTATTTTCTGCTTTAGCTATTGCAGGTCTGCTTCACTATGCCCATTCTTCTTTTAAGATTCCTCAACACCACTTGAAATCTGCAGTTTGACATTAGCAGAGATTTTTGAGAAGCTCAGCTTAGATATCAACTTATTATGTCTTCTGTTCAACACAGAATCCTCTCCAGTTTTTCTGCCTTTACTTTCAGGGCAAGCCATGACTGGTGAGCAATGTGTAGCAATGATCTCACAGATTGGCCTCTCCAGGATTACCCTTTCCTGATGCCTTTGTTTGGGGTAAATGTTTTAAATTTTGATCCTTATATTTAGCAGGGCTTTTTTTTTTTTGTTCAAATAAAGCAATTTGGAAGTACCTCAAGTAGCTGGGGAAGGTCAGGTGACATGATGAACTTGGATTATGCTTGCTTCACTTCAGAGTGCAAGTCTTTCACTAAGAGCTCACAAAATCTGCAATGATCTGTTGTATGAAAACATCTGCTTTCTTGAAATTCATCTCCATCCCACATTCACATAAATGTTTCATTTTCATAAGCAGTAACTTTTTTCTCCTCAGAAAGGACAGGTCATCTATGCTCCAACCCTGCATGCACAAGGGATAACCAGCATCTACCCGCAAAGACATGCCAGGAGACAAAAAGTGCTGCTCTATGTCCTTTTTTGCAGGACATAAGGTGATGTTCAATACTCAGCAGTTATGAATTGACAGAGTAGTCAGGGTGAGGCAGCCTGGTTATTCAGCATATAACTTTGTGCAACAGAGTCTGACCTCAGGCTGAAGGGTAAGCATTTCTCATTTTAGTAAAAACAAATAGAACATTCAATAAATGCTTCCAAAGGGTTACCAAAGGAAACAAAAAGGCATCCAGGAAGAGAGAGGCTGGAGAAGTAATTACAATTTAAAAAGGGAGAGCCTAGGCCATTTGCACAGGCTGTAGGTCTGTCTGCTTGACCTCAGGTGAGATCCTCCACTTCTAACATGGCTGTGGTTTTAGCCAAACCCAAAACAGCACAGTTCGGAACCATGAGTAAAGAACTGCAGCTCTTTAACAAAAACCACAGAAAAATACACAATAGAGTTTATACAGCTAAGGGAAAAAATAGTTCATCTGACAAAACAAATGCAGACATCTTTTATTGCATAAATTTTTCCAAAGCTGAAATCGCAGGACACTGCCACCACTCAGGTGAAACCCAACTGTTAGCAGAGTTCTGACTCAAGAAACCACTCAACTTGATCTTCAGTGAGAACATGTCCAGGCATTTCCCTGGATTTCCTGAAATACCAGAAACAATACTGCAATAACAAGTTTCCTTTGAGGGGTGAAAAAGAAATCTGGACACACCCTTTATTCAAGCAAGATGTTTATAACAATACATAATAAGGGAAGACTGGTTCAATGAATCCCCTCAAGTCATAATGACAGGTAGGAGGTGTCCGAAAGCACTTGATTCTCCTGCACACATGCACACACACACGTGTGCACACACACACATTCTCTCTGTAGCCATCACACATCAGTAGTGCTCAATAACACCCTTAGCTATAGCAACCCTTAGCAACTGGGTGCGGGGAGGAGAGAGCATTTTCAGCAATTTGTCTATTTCACACTAGCTACCAGCTGTAAATTATGCAAGAACAAGTTAACTGCACTAACTCTCCAAATTATTACTAGTCACTCAGCAGTTCTGACATCCACCCCAGAGGAACACATCAACCTCCTACTGACTGCAAGTGAATGCAGAAGTAAGTAGGCACTTATCTCTTCCTTTAATCTCTCTTCAGTGAAGACTGATGATCATCTCACAAAATTAAGGGAAAAAATACTAAGCTATTAGTTGGGGAAGGGGGGGGATAAAGAAAAAAGGGTCAAAAGATGTACAGAAATCTGATAAAAACATGAAAAGAAGATGACTAAAAGCAGTTCCTGCAAACTTTTACAACATTTATATTACACCTTCATAAGTAGCGCAAGTTTTCTTCTTGAGAACTGCAGGGCTAACATGGTTAATCTTGTTTTCACATATCCCTTTAACTAATTAAAAAATCAGAAGCTCTTATTCAGAGCTCAGTTATTTTTAATATGCTCAGATAATGCAATTAACTTGAGAAGAAAAGCATTTCAGTAAAGGTCGCACCTCGTCTACAGCATGAGATCATGCTTCGTATTAAATTTTCATTCTAGATTACTTCAGTGGGACAAGCATCCTGTATTTTCATCCACTGCAAAGCTATACCTTTGAAATAGAACATGATCATCTATTTATTTCTCTTAGAGACAACATGTGCCAAGCTGTGCTAATATTTAAAGGATTGTCAGACAAAGGTGACTCAGTTTCACCAAAACTGATGTTAGACTACCTTTGCTGACTGGTGATTAATATTGTCACATCTGTCTGGATACAGCTTGAAAGAAAAGGCTTGCTACAGTGAAAACTGGAGAAAGGAGTCTGCAGAGTAATAACCCAGAGATACAGTGTTCAGCCACTTTAAGACTCCAGTTTAAGAGCTTCTTAAATATTACTTAATGACCATCTTTTGATTGCAATGTTGGAGAAATCTAAATGCAGTGGCTGCCTTCACAGGTCCATCAAAGCTGAGAACTATCAAATGTAAAAACTGTAGTGTCACATTTGTGTCCCAATTGAGCAGGGAGGCTTCAATAGATCTGCATACACGGCAGGGCTACATGCTTTGCTAGGATGCAATTATATTTGTAATACTCAGCCTACGAAATTTGAGCAATGCCCTGAATTTTAATAAAACTTTCATGCAAGTGGTCTAATCTGTAGTCACTGACCGACAAAAGTGAAGAAATCAATGTTATGGCAAACATAAATCAATTAATCCATTCATTTGTATATAACAGCTTTCCCTTACTTCATGGAACATAATACACCAACCACAAATTGAGTTGCTTATGCTGTACTGCATGAACCCCAGTCGAAGGTTATAATGATAAATGAAGCAGAGTTAAATGTAAAGACAACATGTGGGATAAATCTGAAAGGAAAACAATACTTTTATTATCTGGAGACTTATTTACACTAATATTATATTTACAAGCATAATCTAGTGTTTGTCTCTGACCAATCTTCTAAGCTTCAGATACACTCGTCAGTAGATGTTTGTAAGTGTACTGACATTCACTCTGTTGTCTTCTATAGAAGAGATTGACATGGTATTTAAAACTTATTTCCCTTTGGACCTTATTGTCTTATAATTCCAAATCTGTTAAATAAAGAGCAAAAGCTGCTTGACTAATTTGAAACAAGAATAATTTTCACACTGCCAGCTTTCATACTTAGCTTTTTAGGTTTCCTTTTTAAACCCAGGTCAAACACAGAAAATACGCAAAGTTTAGTTTTTAATTGCTCAGATGTTTTCAAGGCCTGTGAAATCTTTTCAACTCTCCACCATCCTATGAAAGAATTTTGATGGCAAAGGTCAGTATATTTTGGCCAAAGGGAATATGTTGACCTGCCTGTAGATGGGAGGGTTTTGAAGGGGAGATCTGGGCTCAGAAGCAATTACAGAAAAGGACACTTATTAACAGGCTGAATAAACTTAGCAGTGCTTACTTACCTATCTTCTTTTCCTTACATACATGCACAGTAAAACCCAGAGCTATAGCAAAACTGTTGAAACAACTGGAATTCATATATGAAATCAGAGTTTCTCTGTGTCTTTTAAAACATAAGTGATACCACAATTGTATGCATATAGCACTATTTCCACATGTTGTCTTGGATGGGTTTACCTGAAGAGATTCTGTAGGTATTCTAGTGAGAAAGTCTACAGCAAGCTGCAGACAACAAAAGCCATTACCAATGGTACATCTGCCTAAGCCATAAAACTTGTTTAATCAGATATGAGCAAAATCTGCTAATTGTGCAGTTCGTTACTAAGAATGCAAATTATAATCTGCATGCATCAGACATTGACAATCAGGTCTGAAAATGGGTGTGGGAATACTTCAAATGAATTCATTATATGGATTTGATTGCATAATACACAGGTATTCTGCGCTTTCAGGCTGAGTAAGTGCAGGACTGAACTATGTGAAGATGTCTTCAGGCTGACGTGTAAGGAGCCAGAATTTCAATCAACATGTAAGCTTAATTTTTTACTTCAAAAAAATATATATTTATTTATACTTGTTTCCTAGAAAAGCCTTTGATTAGAAATGTCAAGATAGCATCAATAAAAATAGTTCAAAGATATGATAATGCAATACTAAACTCTTACTGCTAAGTACAGATAGACTACTTTAGGTGAACACAACTCACTACTTACAGTTCTGAAGTGAATCATAGAATGACCAGTTTGGGTTGAAAGGGACCTTAGAGATCATCCAATTCCAAGTTCCCTGCCATGGGCAGGGACACCTTACATTAGATCAGGTTGCTCAAAGCCCCATCCAGCATGGCTTTGAACGCTGCCAGGGATGGGGCACCTACCCCCTCTCTGGACAATCTGTTCCAGTGTCTCACCACCCTCACAGTAAAGAATGAAGTAAACAACACAAAAAAAAATCACAGCACACACTAACAGAGATGTTCCTTATTCCTCAAATCAAGCTCTATGCAAGGCTTAGATATCAACATGTCACTGCCCACTCTTAGTGAAGCTCTTTCAAAATGTAATAACTCCCTCATGAGAACAATAATTACTTTTACCTTGGTTTGGGAGCAAGGCTTTAATACCTCACTTGATTTTATCTTACGGGATGAGTAATGGAACTATCATGCTCATGAATGAAATGTAATCATTCGTCCTTACTACTAAGACATCTTATGAGTCCTCATCTTAAGGAAACCACTCGCTTTTCTGAGCTAAGCAATGAGCTGGGTGAGCTGGAAAACCTGCAGAGGCTCTGTGTAGTTCATCTCTTCACTGTCTTTTCTCATTGAATCCATTCTGTTTGACAAGTCCCATATAGCACATTCAGCTTCAGCTGACTGAAGGGCTATCACCCACTCCCAGCAGGCAAAATTTTACGAGCTGTGAATTCATGAGTTTATTCCTGCGCTGTGGAACTCCTTGCATCCCTGAATTTTAATTGGACTTCTGAAGAAGGGCACACTGACTTGAAAATCTGTTTGACTCTTCCAGAAAAAGTAGAACAAAAGTTTCAGCAACAACTGGCTGGGAAAATCATTTTGAGGAAGGCCCCAGGTCCTCCCTGGGTAAGATCCTGTTGTCATTATGATTATTTTAAGTGCACAGCTATAGCAGATTACTGACTTATCTTCCTGTGCAAATCTCTTACAGGAGTGCAGACCAGCTGTGTACATTTACTATCTGCAAGTATTAAAGCCTATACATCAGCAAAGGTTATCAGTAACTAATAGCTAGCAATAATAAGGGTTATCTCCCCTTTGAGCCCTGAACTAGGAAAGAGAGGCATGGAGGATCATTGACTCCAGCTTCTTATCTTGTCTTTGCCTAGTTCATGAGCTAGCTCGTCCCCTACCCAAGAAGGGAACAGGGCTGATACAGATCCATATATTTGCTGTACCAAAGCTGTGGTAGTACAGCTCTGCTGGCCTGAGGGCAGAACTCTTGGGTGGATATGCCACAGCTGGGCACCTCTGAAGAGCAGCATGACAGCACCCCCAGCCTCTGCAGAACAACATAAGGTGTGAGGGACAAAGGTCTCCCATACTGAGAACACACTTGAATATGAAAAGAAGCAGGAAAGGATGAAGGCTGACGTTTCTTGCACTTTGCTGAGCTGGCTTTTAGTCACACATTCAACAGTTCATGAATCAACCACTGTCTTGTCTTTTACATACCATGCAATGTTGAAGAGCTCTGGATGGTAAGGTAGCTGGATTCACATTTCTGCGATTCAATATCCAGGTCTCCAATTTTTAAGATCAGGCGTTTTCCTGGAGGCACTTGGATTTTCTGTTCACAAAGAGTGTAGTTTGGGTACGTCCCAGGATAGTTCTTGGATGCCAGGGTCCCACTGTCTTGATACATCACCATGTGCCCACATCCATCCCCTGAAGCAGGAGAAGAAACAAGGAAGAGAAACAAAACTTATTCCTCAATAAAAAATTGTGTAAGAAAATACTGGTCATATAATCGTGTCTCATGTGTGCTTCTACCTTTTAAAAAAGTTTTTTTTTAATACTCCACCTCAGCTGCTGTTGGAACATAAGTAACTAAAATAAACACAGTCATATTTCTCTTGCAAAGCAGTAGAAAGGAGGGTTGGAACACTCATAAACTAAGATGTATTTGACAGTCCTGTACAAACACAGTCTCTCTGGCTTTCTGTTTTACAGCCAAACTCTACTGAAACCCTGATGATGCACTTCCACATGTAATAGATAGGATCTTTCCTTAAACAGATTTATCCCAATTATTGTTATGCATTTTATTTCCATAGAAATAAAAGAGAGAGGGTAACTGAGAGGGTACCTGAATCATACATGAAAACACAAACACGATTTAACTACGTACTATCACAGACCTGACTCATCTTGCTTTCCTGTTGGATTTCTGATGCCACTGGCACAATAGAAAAAGTGCAGGGGACAAAGCAAAGACACGAGAAAGGTTTCAAATGTGGGATGTGTATCATTAATGGTGTGTAGGTTACTCCACGGTCGTATACCTTGAGATGCAAGTGCTGCTGCCTCCTTCCTCAAAAGGTGATGATAGGTGCTTGCAAAGTGTGTTTTGGGGGCACTGTGGAGGAGCTTTCCTGTGGTGGAGAGGAACCTGAGGAGCAGCTGCAGCAGAACGTATGACAACAGGAAAAGAGGCATGGAAATACACAAGGGGATGTGGGGACTCACACAGAAAACAGGAAGCATCCAAGGAGGCGAAGGAAGCAGTATCAGATAAGAGACTTTGACAACTAAAGGAAGCAATTTTTACTGAACTATTTAAAAGTGTGCTAGTAATTTATGATGTATATATTAAAAACTAAACTATTTCATTTTGCTGAATCTTCCAAATAATGGAAACTATTATAACAGTGGAACTAGTGCCATGTGCATGTAACCAGCAATCCTGTTTTCACTCAGTTTGGGCACAGGCATTCTCTACATAGGAGTCTTATACACTGTTATCCCTGATCAGTGCAAAACTGAAGCTGGTCCTGGAAGTGTTAATAAAATAAAGAATCCTGCAGAGCTGGGAATTCACAATGTTCATTTTAACTACCCAAAATTTTACTTTGGGGGATATTTGGGTTGAACTGTTTTGGTCGGTGCATTTTAACTACTATCTGAATTTCCTTCCACAATCACTACAAAACAAAGTTAAGGTTTGATAAGATTATTTAAAAATGAACAACTAGAAATGAAGTGTTAAAGAAATGTGCCACACTGGTGGCTGGGGAAAAAGTAGCATGCTGTGCAAAGACAAGCTGCAAGCTATCAAACTTTGACTTGCTACTAGATAATTACACTGCCATTTCATCCAACTCAAATACTTTTCACAAACAACAGCATTTCTTTTGAAGCCTAAGCATTATTACTAGCTTTGTTGCCAGCTATTTAATCTTGTTGCAGGTTCATGCTTGGAATAGAGGTGAACAGGAGACACAGATTCAAAATCATACCACCATAAAACATATTAAATACATTTTTTCAGATCTCCTTGCTCATATGCTTTAAAAAACATTTGTTGTTCAAGCCTTTTATCCAATGTATTGATTTCAGAATGCATAGGAAAATACTGAAGATGAAAGGCAAACTGACCTCCTGAGCAAATCATCTCTTAATGGAAACTTGCTGCAGCAGGAGTTAAGAATATAAGGAGCATATGAGCTATCAACCTTCTGAATCCAGGAGGTATCACAGAGGCCCAGGCAGTGTAAAACCAGACTGCTTCCAGCATGATATAGGACAACCTTGCAGCCTGTGTAGTCAACTACCATGCGGTGAAAAAACACTGCTCATGGCCTTTAATTTAAACTGCGTATTTCTAACTGTAAGTATTTACTTTAGCTGGGCTGATGAAAATAAAGTAACTGGAGCTTGCTTTGTAACTTATCCTTAGTGGAAAAGGAAAGGGAAAACAAAGGGAAAAGTTACACAACCACAACCAAATGTCATGGGGATGAACTCCTTAAAATAGAAAGCCTAGTGTTCACAGTCTTTGTCTTGCTGGGCTGTGTTCTGGCCTCTGCCACCTCAGTACAAACCCAAGGATCCTTTGTGGTACAAAACACTCCTCAAAAAAAGACATCGCTATCATGGTAGGACCCTGACAACTGTTCAGGTCACAGAGCATTATACATCTGCAGAAAGTAAACTGGCAAAACTGCGTCCCAGAGACCTCAGCCTGCCATCCTCCTCTATCGAGGTTACATGAGGTCATGTTCCTGGAGAAACTCCTTTTCTAAAACCCTGCCTTTGAGTCAGTGTTGGAATCTATTAACACCAGAACATCTTCTGAGAGAAGAAAGCACAAATGCTGGGTTTTGACTTTCATTAGTGGAGCGTGGTCATTCAAACACTCCAGATGGTGACAGAGAAGCATAGATAGCATCATCCTACACCTGCAACACCCCTTGCTGCTTCTTGTCCTGTCTGTCTGCCTGCCTGCCTGCCTCCCTCAAAGGAAATGGTCATGAGAAAAGACTGTTCACCACAAGAACTGAAAAAATGTCCAAAAAGTCAGACAATGTGAAATTTGCTAGAAAATGCACCCTAGGGAAAGAGTCTGAAGGCGTAGAGGGAAGACAGAATAAAACACATGATCTGATAATTCATTCAAAGAAAGATTTCATTAAGTCATAGAATGGTTTGGGTTGGAAAGGACCTTTAAAGATCATCCAGCTCCAACCCCTCTGCCACACGGGTAGGAACACCTCACACTAGACCAGGTTGCACAAAGCCCTGTCCAACCTGGCCTTGAACACTGCCAGGGATGGGGCAGCCACAAATTCTGTGGGCAACCTGTGCTAGTGCTCATCAACCTCACATTAAAGAATTAATTATTTAATGATTAAAGATTTAGTGACTAATTTGACAAATAAATTTACAAATTTATCCCCACTGTATAACCAAGAGCTCAGACATGGAGGCAAATTGTAACAAATTCAAAATGTACCTCTGTTCACGTTTTCAAATGAAAAATGTGAACAGTATGACCATTAGGTTTGTTCTTATTATTTTCCACATGAAATTTTGATTTTCAGTACAAATGTATTGCCCAAACCTCAAATACGTTGAGTTTAAAACACAATGAATTGTCCTCATGAAAACCATGGTTTAAATACCTGATGTCACACTCTTTTCTATAGGCACTGCTGTCCTGGCTGGAAATACATGTATTCAACCAGTCATTTTGACACAGGATTCCTTGCTAACACTACATTTGCTCTCAACATTACTTCTGAGAACTGCTTTTATCACCCCATTTGGCAAGAAGCTGGCAGCCTTGCCTCAGACATCCCGGTTTCATCACTTCTCACTGGACGAAAGCAAAGCAAAATATTTGAGCACAAGGTATACAGCAGCCAGAAAGTCTAAACATGCTTAGATTTAATAAAACCTCTCCTCAGTGCCAGCAGTTACTAAAAGCACATCAAACATGCTTTGTAAAATGGATTCCCATGGGCATTTGAATCAAGATCAAGATCGTGGTTTCTGGATCATGGGCGCCTGCCTGTTGGCTTATGTGCAGGTTGCACCAGAGATCACACAGCGCTGGAATCAAGGCTGTTTACCACAGATAAAAATAGTCTCCTATGGCAGACAATGGAAATAACTCCCCAAGAAGCGAGAACCATGACCGACACTTCCTGCTGTGGCAGCAGGCACATGGCTTTGCACCTTGCCCGTACTCACACGGTCCATGCATGTAAAACCAAACCTGGGACTTGGCTAGAAGGCACCAGTGCACGTCCCTGTGGAGAGGACAGGAGGAGGTATCAGGTGGCTGGCAGGTAGTACCGTTTCCCATCCTCAGACACATGCATTGTGCATACATGAAGAACAGGGTGAAGGAGTATCTCTGAGCAGCTGCATCTGGGCTGGGTCTGACCATAGCTGCTGGATCATGGGCAGGAGGGATCTAACCTGCCCAGCAAGGATGCAGGTGGTGAAATCGATGCCCAAAACCAAGCTCAACCCCACACCATGAGCTGCCCTGCACACCACCCCTGACAGATAGTGTAGCTTTAGGAAAACAGTGGTGGTCCCAGAAGCAGCAGTTACAGACTTGTCTCCTTCAGGTACCCTCCTGCCACCCAAAATCACCGGGCTAGGCTGTCTCCTCCCAGTGTTTCCCAAGCCCAGTAGACAAGCTGAGCCCTGGCTTCTCACTCTGTTGCTCTCTGGGCCTTTCCACCTCCTGCTCACAAACACAAATGGACACTCACAGTGCCTTTATCTAAGCACTCAGCACATTGCCCCCAAGCTAGGGAAGAGGCTACAGATTTTCCCACAGCTGCTATAAAAAGTTTCCATGGGCTGCACCTTTCAGGAAACATATTTATGCCTCCAACCACAAAATGGTAACACAGCATGGTATCAAAGTGCACTTTCAAAAGCATTGCTACAGTATCCTGGCAGCAAACAGCTGCCTTTTTCATCCTTCTGATTTGCCCTCATGAAGCAATTAATAACTGACTTGGACTCACTCCAGTGCTAAATACGTGTTATACCTAGGCATGCTCACACACACAGCCAGCGGCTCCCTGCCCTCTTCTACCCTGTCAGGCACATAGCATTCGTCTCTCAGGCCCTCTGCCTAGACTCCGGCTGCCACTTGGCTGCTGATCTCTTCCATCAGGACAAAGACACCCAAAGCAACCTTATTTCCCCTTCTATCTGCTCTCCCAGTCTGACATCCCCTTGCATGCCCATCTTCATGCTGATTGTTGAGACAAGGTGCCCCGTTAACCCTGCATGGAGGCTAGGGAGCAGAGCCAGCAGGGAGCTGCTGGTCTGTCCTTCCTTCCCATTTCTCCTTCCCTTAAGAGCACAGAGCAGAAAACCAAGTACGCATATCTAAATTTTGGGTTCAGACAGAAATCAGTGTTTTCTGAAGAGCCACAGCCGCAAATATATATAGCCAAAGTGAAGAAAACGCCACTGAGTCAAGGGTACGGCTTTGCGAGGTCTGACGAGAAGCCTCATGAGGAGAAATGAGATTAGTCTTGTATTCCACATTGCTCTCCCTGAAGTAATAACTCCAGCTTATTAAAAGATACAGTAATAACTGAGTCAGGAAGGAATTCTAGGCCTGTGTTTGAAAAAAGATTTGAGTTATGCATAAGAAAAAATAAGTATCTAAGAAAGAAATCAACCCTTTCCCATCATACCTGTGACCTCCCTGCTCCTGTGGGATAGGAGAAAAGACCAGGGGGAAAAAAGCAAGATATTTTGCCAGATGCCATCCAAATTCACTTGTGTGGTCTGACAATATCAGGTTCTCATACAGCTGCTATAATGTCCATCACTAACAGAATCACACATGCTGCAAACACAAACGGGTCCTTCACCGCTTTCTGAGGTGATGGAGTAAAATCCAGAGTTAAGTGTTTCATCCCCAATCTCTTCACTGACAAACCTGGCTCAAGAGCATCAGCTCTTTACTGTGCCATTACAATGTAAGAGAGAGACCACCATAAAACCATGACCTAAACCTGTCACTTCTCCAGAGAACAGCTGATGAAGATGTCAGACCTCTGTGCTTCTCCTGGCAGCAGGCTCAACCAGATAACAAAACCAAAGGGCAACATCACAGGCCTGAGGCACCACTGGGCAGGTGAGTGCCCCTGGTCATTCTCTTGAGAGGCACTGGGGCCCAGATCTGCAGATGTCATGAGGAACAGCAGTGATAGGGGTGGCCATGCATTTGGGGATTTCAGAAGCCACCAGTTTCAGGGCAGACGCCATTTACACCAGCTAAGCAGCTGGCTGAGCCCTGCATCTGCAGAAGTATATAAATCCACAGCAGCCCTTTTTTTTCATTTCCCCCCAGCAGTCCAGCCTTACAGTGGTCACGATGTTTTATGAATACAGCAGAAACTATCTTCAAATACTGAAAGAAACCACTGAAAATGAAAGCAAGTCTATAACCATTTGAAAAAAACAGTGACCACAACCTTTCATGGCCTTTAAATTAGCATTAGTATTTTCTCCAGGGAGGAAGTTTCCCACTTTGCAGGAAAAATTAAACAGCGTGCAAACTTTTTCTTTGAATTACATTTTCATTTGCTTGACTCCGTTAGGTTCCCAGGAAGTATTCTAATCCCTGTTCTGCAGCAGTTCCTCAGGACACCCATTTTGCTGGCCAAGCTAATCAAGCAGTGGCTGAGAGGAGGGACGAGAGCAGGAAGGGAAGGTAAAGCCACAGAAGAAACAAAGGAACATTGTGGAGTGCTGATTTCGTTGCTCAAATTATTTACTTACCAACTTCAAAGGGATGCAAAAGGAGAAGGAGGTCAAACAAACCACAGTGTGTTTTTCTCTCTTCGTCACAGACATTATTTACTGTAATGTCCCTCTTAAAGTAGGAATGAGAAAGCAACAAATGATCTCCAATTGGTTCCGCAGTGGTTCCATAGATCACAAATTCCTGCCCCCTGCTGGTCAAGCTGTAGTTGGGTGCCTGCTTTTCTCAAGTTGTCCCCTGCTGCCAACCTCAAGAGATGCTCCACTTCAATCATGCAAGAAGTTATTTTGGTAACCACTTCGATCGCCATCATCAAGCACAGAAAAAAGCCCCTGACAGCCATTCCAAGTGTCTTATCTAGCAGAGTAGCTTACATCCATACTCGGGGCTTTTAAAGTTGAAGAGGTTTTTTCAGCAATTGCAGGCATATGACCTACATGGCAGTGACTTTGTAGGATTGCCACAACCAACCTGGGCAGCCTTTACTACCCCAGAAGTCTCTCATCTTTGTAGAAGTTTGCAAAGACAAAAACTTAGTAAAACCTGAGATTTTATTTATTTAGCTGCTAAAATGTCAAGAGAAAGCCAGAAACGACACACTGAAACTCTTCCAGTTTCACTGTGTGTAAAGACTCAATTAATTTTGCTGCTTTATAGAATAACTTTCTGGAAAACAACTATCCCAGATGTGTATACATCTTAGGGACTTGTATCAGGATGCAACCTAGCACTACCTGACTACATTTATGCATGAGACCTCAGTGACAAGACAATTCAGGTTCCGGTAGAAATCACAGTTGCCAAAAGAAGAGAACTGGCAGCTACAGCCTGGTAGTCCCTTTCCTATGAATTATTTATGAGAACACAGGATTAAGAAGTTGTTGCATTCTGTAAGGAACAAGATCCCGCAACACATAAGGGACAAGGTTTACACAGAAATGTAAATAGCATCATACAGTTTTCTTGCTTTGCTTCTATTAAATACACAAATAGTAGCAAACTAGATTTGGCTTTGCTTTTCAGGATCACTATCTGGTTCCATCACAATCTGTGAAAGACAGACAGTACCGGAGTACATGTCAAAAATAAGTATGGTTTAGTCACTGCTTCCAGGACTTAGGCAGTATACCCAAATGTAGTCCTCCAGAGAAGCAAGCTTCAGCACTGGAATTTGCTTTTCACCACTCTAAATACAGCACTCTCGAGCTTGTGGGTGTGAGAAAACTTCTATGCCTTTTTAACTGCTGCAATGCTGCAACAAAAGAGATTTGTGATTTTCAGTTTATTTATTTATTTCCTGCATAGCTGCATTTAATAGTTGCCAATGCTTTTCTTTTATGGGGCAGCATACTGATGTGATTGACTACTTCAACATTTTGTCGGTCAGTGTGTTTCTGGAAACAGATGATGGTGGAGCCACACATGTATGGAAAATTCAGAGGAATCTTAAGTGTAGGGTCCGCTTTCTGCAAAAGGGAAGTTGATTTTTTTTTTTTATACTAAATACCTGCCTACTAAGATACACATCCACATTACGCACTTCAAGTACAGAGAAGGCACCAAGCAGTTCACTCCCAAGCACTTGTAGCTGCATGCTCAGAAGGAACCTCGAAGGACTAAATAAATGGGAAGATAGTCATGCCCCTCCACAAGTCACTCACATAGAGTAACCCTACAAAGGTTTCCTGTGCTATAAAGGCTAAGGGGAATAAATACCCCACAGAGAGAGGTTTTTTTCCCTATCCCTCTGCCCACAGCATCCCAGCAATGTGGCAAGGATGAAGGGCCACAGCAGGAGCTGGAGCCCTCTTCCACCCCATGCTGGGCTCCCCCTGGGTTGAAGGGACACTGCGCCAGTAGGGCAGCTCCTCAGATTCTGCTGATCTGGGGCAAACATGCAGTTGGATTTTTATTAAGGGCCTTTCAGGCGAAGTAGGAAATGCTAATCTTAACCGAGAGACATATATATATGCAAATTGTTTGCTCTACTTTCTCCATCTGTTTTCTTCCCAGGTTTTTCTCTTCACTATGCTTTACTGGAGATTAACTTACAGTATATTGCACCAAATTTGGACTGTGTGGGAAACATATGCTGCAAGCTCAGGGCCAGACTCGAATATTGGGTTGCACAGGAATAGGAATATTCACAGTAGTGCTAAGGACTGACAAACCCACAGGGACAGGAAATTCAGAGACACCAGGGTAAGGAGAGGCTGAACTGTTCCAGTTACAGTAGCAGGTGGGAAGGCAAGACTTCAAAACAGCTTTAATCTGGGTAAGAGGAAATGGCTGAACATGACAGAATGAAACCACCGCCCCCCTTATTTTTTAATATGTAATTCCCTTGTTAGTGTGATACAAGTCAAGCAAGACTGACAGTTACCAATGACAAAGAGTGGTCTTTTTTTTTTCTTGAAATCAAATCCATCCCAGCTTACTTGAAAAACCACACATTCACTTTTTTTGTCTGTATGCCTAGGTGGAATATGTGATTTGTTAGTAAGAAAAGACAACAGAAACTTTTCTCTCAAAGCAAGTTACACAGACCCCTACTATCCTCAAGGTACAGATTAACAAATATCTCAACAAAAAAAAAAAAAGTGGTGTATGATGGAAACAATAATTGCCATTTATCAGCAAGACACAATTTTCTGGTTTGCCTTTTGATTCAGCCAACCCAACTTCTAGGCAACTAGCTATTTCCTCCTTGGTTACTGCAATCTAACAAGTGGCTCCCTACAATTCCAGTAGAAATGGAAGCAAAAGAACTAAGATGCAGCCAAAGAGCTACATCAGACTTCTGACCTGGAGCACTGAACACAAGAGATGCCTTTTTTCAGTGTTCACGTGCAGCCAACCTGCCCGATACTCATCACCAAGACATTAATCAGAAAGGCAAGCTCAGAGATTCTGTAAACTGGGAATTTCTGCCATCACTCTGGTTCATGGTGGTTACATACAGTTGCTGTGACAAATATTTGAAGTACCAAAAAAAAGGAAAGCAGTCACACCATTACTATAGTGTTGGCTGTGGTGCTGTCTGATCCATAGCTCCATTTCTGTGTCTTCTGTGACATGTTAATGAAATTACATTAGATATTTGCAAATAGATTTCAAAAAATTGTGCATGCCATCTTATGTACATCATTTCTACTGAAACTCCATAATTTCACTTTATTTGACTGGATTTTTTGATTAGCAGCAGCATCAATCAATCACATTCACAAGTTTTGAAATGGTACAACAGAAAGGTCTGAAGTTTCTAATCTATCTCAAGAGTGAATACCTCAGTGTAACTGCTCAATTTATCTTGATACAATATTATTTTGCTTTCCACTAAAAGAACATAGGGGCTGAACTTCATCTTAAAAAAAAAATAAAAAAAAAAAAAAAAAAATCACAATTTCATTGTCAAAACACAAGCATTGGCACTGCTGAAAATCAGCATGTTCTCAGATACCCATTTTAAGGACCATGAGTTTAACTATGCCTCTTCTGTCTGTGCCAAAATACTAATAGATCAGCAAGTGCTGACTCTCTGTTGGGTCTCAAAATGCTAAACATGACCACCAACGAATCATAGCATGTGGCACAATACTTAATATTACAGCTTATCTATTGAAATTCTTTTTTAAAGGCTACAGCTCTGTGGCTCCCAGGCATTCAACTTCAAACACTCTGTATTGTGCTAATACAAGAAACATAGGATAATACAAACCCTTGGCTTTGAGAGCAAGCTAAAACAACAGGGAGGGAAACAGCTCTGGTGTTAGCCATGTAGTTCTCTGTCAAAGCCTCCCAGTGGACAGGGACCCATGGGATGCTTGAATTCATTTTACAGATTAAAATATATTTACTCATATCTGGAGGACAAAAGGGACTTTTTTATTATGAGCTCATTTTATAAATGAAGCATAGCTGACTATTAGGTCAAAGCAACCCAGCAACACAGACCTGGTGTGGCACCATAGCAAAACACAAGTAAGTAGTTTCAGGCAGAAGCCACATGCCCCCCTTCTGTGCAGTCACTACAGCTGCAACAACAAGGCTCAGACATATAACAAAGCCATTCTGTTCAGATGAGCAAAGAAATCCACCTATGTTTCCAGTGTAGTAGGGGAGACCTCAAAACACCATGAAGAAAAATTTTGTTTTACTTCTAACAGGACACACAGACTTTTGTATAGCATAATGGATCACATCCAGAACTCCCCATGTGTTTTTGTAATTTGAAATAAAACAAACAAACACAATTTTTATTCAGTAGACATGAACATCTGGAAGATGACATCAACATGATTTCAATGTCAAAGCATTAAACTGAAATCCAATATCGTTGAACAATTTGTGGCGGCAGCGCCAGAAACTTAAACATCACCGATTAAAGCTGTGATGGAAACAAGGTTTCTGCAGCAGTTGAGGGAAGAAACAACGTTTTAGATCTTTACTAATTTCTTGATGAACATTATCATAACTACAGGAGCAGCTTGATGTGCTGCTGTATATTAATGTGTAATGCTAACTATCAAAACTAAGATCCTGGTCTTGTAGGAGGCCTTGGGTTTGGGTTTCTCACCTCGTTCTGCTCTGCTCTACCCATTTATTCTCCTGTCCCTCTTCATGGCACTTGAAAACACCTTTACTGAAGCTCTCTGGAGATGAGCAAAGAAAGCAGGGCCTGGGCTCACTCGTCCTTCCCTCCATGTGGAGGAGCAGCATGGAGCTGCTGGCACGAGACAGCAATCTCATTCCACAAGGGAACAGAAATAATAAGTAAGGTCACACTGGAACTGGAAATCCTGCTCAGGGAGGATGACAAAAGTCCCAACACCACCACCACACTAGGCTTTCACATCTTCTAAGGAAACCCCTCAGAGGTAAGTCCTGTCTCTGTCAAAAGAGGAGACAGGGAGAGAGGGAATGAAAGACCAAAACGTTTCCTCTTTGTAATACTCTCAGCTCCCGGGCTTAATTATACCAGATCAACAATCCTAACCATAACTACTGGCAGCCTCTCTTATGTGCAAGCATCCAGCCAACCTCAAAAATGTGGCTTTAGTACTCACATAATTTTCACAGACAAAAATCATTTTAATTAGTTCATAATTTATTCTGAAAGCAAAAAATGAAGATAACTGTATACTCTTAAAACTAGTCAAACCACTATCTTTTTTATTTAAACACCACTATTAGATTGTCCCAGTTTGAAGTTTCCTACTCCCAGTTGTAAAACTAATTAAATCTTTTGGGGAAGTTGTGTGCTAATTCTTATGCACTGCTATTAACATTTTTATTGCCGATAGTTGGGAGTGAACACCATTCCACTGAACACAGTCAGAAGAATTTTATTTTGATTTTGTCTGGCTTGTTTTGTTCTTAGCAGATGGTGCAAACCCATGTGCTGATGAATACATGCCATAGGAGAGCATCGGATATGATACAGCTGGCCCCAAACTACAGCAATGTCTATACTGAGGACTTCAGTGCCTGCTGCCACTTAGGACCACACTTCTTGGTGCGGTATGTTAACTTAGATGGGCTTTCAAAACTATATTACTTTGGTATCTAAAGAAGTGCCTTTAAGAAGGTACTTAGGCATCTCTCAGTAGCACAAGCATCCTCCGAGTCAGGTTTTCAAATTAGTTTTTACTGTGCTACACATGTATCTCAAGTGGACTAAGGGTGACACAGGTTTGATAAATATAAATTAATGTGTTTTGAATATGCAAATCAACAAATTATTTGCATTACATATGATTCAACAACCATGCATCTTACTTGCATGTGCAGGTAACAATTTTCTCAAGGCATTTTTTTCTCCCTCCCATACCAATGAGACTCCCAGTGGCCTCCCTGTCTCTGATTTCATTTGAAACACGTCCCCTGATAACCTAAAGAGAAGTACATATAAAGAGCTTAAAGCTATTTATAGCAAAGTCTGTACGACTGAAAATGTTGCAGTGTTCATGTGGTGGGCACATGCATTGCTTATGAACTGCAACCGGAAAACTGTTGCCTCCCTCTTTAGTGATTCTAGTCAGCACTCACAAGGCAGGATAGAGGGAGCCAAGGAAGGAAGCAGACATAAGGACAAAATGCAAACAAACTGAAAATTTACCAATCACTTATATTCAGAAACTAGAGCGGGGGGAGGGGAGGGAGGGATACAAGAAAGACTCATCGCTATCTGCATTTCAAACTGCTGGAAATGGGCATGCAAAGTGGATCAGCATCATCACACCAATATTCTTCGGTATGGGTTTTGCATGAGCCCCTGAGAACAGGCATAATCTCTCATAATTACTGCATATGCTGTTGGCACACTAAACAGCAGCCTTGCCTCAACATATTTAAAAATCTAGAGCTCATCAACTCTTCCCAACTGGTCATTGGGAATAACAGACCCAGGAATACGGCAAGCAAAGTTCATGTTCAGATGCTGATCTGCAAATCCCACATGAACTTGTTTCATTGCTGTACTTTATTTGTAGTGAAAATAAATGAGTTGCAGCAAGAGCACTGGATTAAAAGCAAAATCCCCATTCCTTTTATATCTTCCTACAAACAACCAACCCTCAAGTCAGTTTTAAGTCCTACTGGCCAGAAACGTAATAGAACGTAACTCAAAACTCTGAAAGACTTGGATTCAACCCTGATTTTTGCTGCCCACAATCACATGGTTCAAGGTCTTGCTCAATGAGACCAGAGGATACAACAGGGATCGGTGCAAGGCAAAGATAATGTGTCCAGGTTTTCTTGCCTTCTGCCTGGGGTTTGAACAGCTGAAAGGAGATTGTGAGAAGAGATACCAGGACAGGCATGGCTGGGTGAGGTTGGCAGATGGGGAACAAGTTATATTTTGTAGTTGTCAGCAAAGAACTAGCAACTGAAACCACAAGAGAAGTTAAGATCAGCATACAGCACAATAAAAAGGAAAAATAAGAACCTTTCATTATAAATCCCAAAGCTATTTACTACTCATGGACAGTCATAGATGTGATGTGTCCCCAGGTGAGACCTACTAAGCCAATAAACATATTTTAATTAAAATCAGTTCCCTAAATGCTCAGCCTTTTCTATCATTATTCTATGAACAACAAAATTTCATGTTTCATAGATGTCCTCGGACAACACACACTTATTATGCTCAAGAGCAGCAAAAGAGTTGCCACCTGAGCTCTGTCCAGCCACACTCAGATATGAGCCATGCTATGCAGTAACTAAGCCATAGCAAAAAAAGGGGCCTTTCCTTAGGTTAAAACTTAAGTAAGTGAACAGAAGCTGTAACAGCAGTTTCATCCTTGTTCTGTAGCATCTCCCAGGAATAACCGAAGAGGAAGGTAAGCTGGTCATGAAAAAAAGTAGGTTGTGCAGCCAACTCATAAGCAGCCAGAAAAATGTACTACTTTACTTCTAAAAATGGGTATTTTAAAATCAATATATTTAAACCAGCACATCTTTGAACCAGCTGGTAGGAGACACCAGTGGTGACAAGATACAGAATTAGCTGAAACTTGAGCCTGGTTCACTCTGGCACTTCTCGTGCTTCATTACAACTTCTACATCAAGTCGAGAAGCTTGTGTAACAGGAAGTTTGTATCCACTTATTCTTATCTCCTCCACTGGTGTGACTTCAGAACACTTAAGCCCCTAAGTGGGTATTTCCATAGGGTAATGGAAATAAACAAATAGAATAACTGCCCCCTAAGGAGAAAGGAAAGACAGGAGTCAAATATCTCTTCTGCTTTCTGGACACTGGACAGACTACTTTGTAAAGCCAAGTTTGGCCCAAAGAGAACCAGGTGAACTATTACTTGCATTTCCATGTTGTTGGCTTGATAGCATAAACATTTTTAACATGAATACCACATAACTGCTTTTACTAATTAATTTAGGAGTGGGATTCATACCTACTGCTGAGCATCACTGTCTGCATTAACCTCCCTCCCCCAAAATCCCAGCAAACGTACAATTTCTGACTCTCCAAATTACTTTCTCCTGTATGCCATCACACACGAGACAAACCTTGTGGAAAACGAAATTAACAAAAATAACCTCCAAAACATTGATGAAAAGAGGGGACTGAGGACATATTTTTAATTTGCTACATCTGTGTTTCCTGGAGCATATCAAGTTGGAGTCTCAAAATGAGGAAACATATTGAGGACAGAATAGCAAAGCTGGCATATAGCTGGCAAGTGGAAAGGCGACACAACTCATACCAAGTTCTCCCTTCTGTAGAGATCGGTATCTGAAAGCTCCATTAATAGGAAGTTATGGGAAAAACAGGCATAAATCAGCCAAACAAAATACTTTGTACCACTGCCTGGATGCAATGCTAATGTACAGCACTTGGCTTCTAGAATTTGCAGCCAAGTTGGAACATTAATATGGGGACTATTGACTCAATGTGTTGTCAAACTCATTATGATGTTTAATTTCCAGTGTTAAGTATTTTACCAGTTCCTGGTGAACACTTTTAAAATAGATGCATCAGGCCATGCAATGCTACAGCCAAAAGATTGTAGCTCCTCAGCAGGAGGTCAGCTGAGCTTGTAATTTACACAGGAAGCTTAACCGCGAGCCGCATAGAACACACAGGATAAAGAGAATATTACCTGGGCCCTAATTTTAGCGAATTGCAGTATCGCAAAAGGTCTTGCAACATCTACCCTCTTGAGATTCCCACGAAACTTTGTCTCGGCACAAGCAAGAGCATTTCTCGCTCTCTGCCAGGCACTGAGAGAGCAGACCTGCCTGACCGCAACTGTGGGACAAGGGCTGCCAGTCCCGGCTTCGGGGCAGCGGAGGTGCTGCCGCTGGCCGAGAGCGGCTGCCGTAATCAAATCGCCCGCCGGGGCTGCCGGGGGACGGCAGGAGCCAGCCGCCAGGGTGGCCGTGGGACCTGCCGGAGCCGCTACCAGCCTCCCGGCTGCAACTTGCCGGAGACTTCTCCACTCATTTGAACTTAAAACGGAAGAGTCCTAATTAATGAAAGACCACGAAAGCCGTGGTGTACGTTTACCGTAAGGCCGGTTAACACTTTAATCTCGCAGCTACTCAGACACGGGGATAAACCGGCGAAGATTAACCAGGTCAACTATATACAGTCCCGAGAGCAGCTCACGCTGAGCTCCCGCAGAGCAACGAAGCGAGAACAGGGACACCCCTTCCCATCACCCCGCCGCTTGCCCGGCGCAGGGCTGTTGCCGGGGCCATGCACGCCGGACCTCCCGCCCGCTCCCCGTACTCACCCAGCTTCTCCGCCCGCAGCCACAGCGGAGCTGAGGCTCCGAGCAGCAGAGAGAGCAGCAGCGAGGGGGCGGCCCGCGCCCCCCCGCCGGGGCCCATGGCTCCAGCTCTCGGCGGGGAGCGCAAGGCACAACTTCCCCACTTCGCTCCTGCTCCTTTCTCTTCCTCTCCTCCTCCTCCTCCTCCTCCTTCTCCTCTCGCCAGGGGAGGCTCCCGCGGAGAGGTGCAACTGTCCCCCGGCATCCTCGTCTCCCGCAGGTGTTTCTGCGGCGGAGGAAAAGGGGCCGAGCGGGGCTCCCGCTGCCCCGCGCCCCGCCGGTGGCTGGGCTGCAGCACCACCGCCTCCCGCCTTCCCCGCCTCGAGCTGGGGGTGGAGAAAGGAAGCGGGAGAAAGGGAAGCGCCACTATTCCCATTGGGCTGCAGCGCAGGGTATCTCCTCCTCCTGCTGTGGACCGAGGGGCTGGCTCAGCCGCTCAGCCCCTCTCCCCTCCCCTCTACTCCGCTCCCCGGCTGCTGCTTTTCCCACCCACGGCTGCCTCAGGGGTGGGGGGGATCCGCAAACCCGCGCAGCCCCGAGCGTCACCGATATACACATACATACAGATACGCATTTTTAAGCAGGCAGGATTATGTGTGCAGGCTGATTCCCTGGCGGTGCTACCGCTGCCACAGAGAGAAGGGGGCAGTGAGGACATGAGTGGGGCCGGCGGGAGTTCCGAGCCCTGCGGCAGAGCCGGGGTCGTGCTCTGGTTCCCCGAGTCTACACCCGACTCCTGGGGCGGCATCTCCACGCAGGGCTGAGTATTCAACGCGTGCGAGCTGCTTCTGTGCGCTGAAGTTGTGGGCTGAATTTATTCTGTATCTTTTAAAGGATTCTGAGGGTAGCTGTCTGTCCTGGTGGGACGGGCTCATCTGCCCTGCTCTGGAGAAGACCTGTGGCACGGGGAAGGGCGCAGGTGCATGACAAGGAAGTGGCAGGCGCAGGAGGCTCTCACACTAAACAGGCCCCAGCGGCTGGCGTTTTAAAAGCGTGCCGGGGAATTCAAAGTTGCCCGTCTGACTATGCTGAGGCGAATGGTTTCACATTGCTGGCAGGTCAGAAATACTGCGCTGCTGTGCTAAACTGAAGTATGTAAAAAAATTGCACGTCCTAGAGACAACTGAGAATTGTAAGATTCTGTTATATTTTAGAAGTCAAGTTTAGTAAACCTTTATTCTAATTGAGCTCTTGTTTTGCAAGTGTTAGTGTCTGGTTTTTAACTTTTCAGGCACCATATGTGATCAAACATATTTTCATCATGTACCCGGTACATTATATTCTTGCTATGTGTATTTAACACAGGTTTTTAGTACTTGAGCCTTACTCCTGCTTTGCAAAAGAGAATTTGAAATCTAAGCTAAAATGCAATGGTGTAAATCAAAAATAGAGTTTGTTGCTGCGGCAGTTTAGCACTTTGGTTCATCCTCACCGGACCTTGTCAGCAAAATGCCACCAACTTTCTGGCCAAAGGAGGTTTTGATTGGTCGCTTAATTCAAGACTGTGAAGGCTGAGAGACTTTCACAGAGGAGCATGCCCATGTGAGTAAGAGTGGCTTGTTCCTCTATTTGTCTTACAGATTGTCAGGAAGAAATCCATACAAATGTGGATGATTATGAAGGGGAAGGAATGGGAAAGTCAACCTCTACCACAGCATTTTAAGACTGGATTTAAAAAGAACAGAGTTGGTGAAAATATTGTGGTTATGGGTATAGGTTATAGATTTGTATCAATCTCAGTGAGCACTCAAAACCAGTCAGTCGCACGCAGGTTGGCACTGGGAATTGTATTGATTTGCATGTCATCAGCTGAGATTTAGAATTTATTCTTTAATAATAAAGGTGAGGTTTAGTTCTGTTTGTTAAGGGCTGTCAAAAATATTGGCAGAAAAGTCCTGCAAGTCAGTCTCGAGTAGCCTTATAGAGGCAATGATGAAATACTCTGGGTCTCGGGATCCTGGGCAAGTTAATATGCAAAAACCTCTGCTTGCAGACAGTGTTGCTTGAGATGAGCTCTTGATAGAACTTGGGTGGTTGGTAATTGGTACAAGCAAGTTAGCAGCGAAGCCAGAAGGGGTTTTGGCTGTCACATGCCTTTAGGAAGCTCATAAGGAGGAGGAAGGTGGGTTGACTGAGACTGGCAAAGGAAGCTTTCTCCTTCTGGGCATTGGAGGCTTTGCAGTGCCCTCTGGGACAGATAGTTAGAGAATACTTCCCTCCCCAGTTATTTTTGTTACAGCGATTTGCAGTGAAATGGTAAGTCATGCCCTTGAGACTGGAGCTGTAAAGTATCTGGGAGCAGTATTTTTTTTCCTTTCATAACTGGTGGAGCAGTTTACTGTACAGGAGAGCACTGGTGAAAGGAAGAGCAGGCAGACTGCCTTTTCAATCTCACCACTGGGCTCAGCAGGAGCTGGTTGCTTGTTCAAGGCCACATGTTTCCCATTGCAAATGTTTATAATGCTCAGGTGGAAACTTTGCAGTAGGTGTTGGAGCACTGCTTTCCTATTGACTGCAGTAAGATAATGAATAACGCAATCAGTGCAGTAGCTTCTGTATTATTTATTTTTATATTAAATTCACATTACTTTACCGTGCCCTCTCCTTGTCAGTTTGGAATATGCTGTAGGCAAGGAACTTACTGTCAGCTTCCAAAATTAAATAATCATTAAGATGAATGGAGTAGTCTGTAACTCTCAAAGCTGTTATTTGAGGACTTGTATAACCCGTCACGTTGCTACATTTGTTCATGTGTACTTTTCCAAATTTCCCTTTGTAAGGAGGAGAATTAAAAGCTTTTAGATAAATACAGTTTTAAAGGCAAGTACTTTGAGCCAAGGCAGATTAATTCAGAAAGAAGACATACATAGAGCCTGACTAATAACTTGTGGGGATGTCACACAATAGGAGCTTCACAACATGAAAACTCCCTGGTAGACCACTTCTGACAGCTTATTGCAACTGATTGTGGTCACTGACTTAATTTGGAAGAGACAGGATTCATCCAAGGGTGTAGACAGGCTACTTTTTAGCATGAGCCCTTGTACTGTTAGTTTTCCAAGCATATGAATTAGGAGTATTTCATGTGTTTAATGCAAATGTATTTAACTGAGTCACCTAAAAGTAGATAATGTACTTCATCTAGTATTCATTATGTGGATACCTTTACTGCGCAGCCACCTGCAAATGAGAAACTATGTTTTTACTCCATGGGTGTCTATCTGGCCTCAGGATGAACAGCAAGACAGGATGTCAGGACAAATTTAGCTCAAAACACTTGAGAAGGTGGTCAGTATAACGGGGACATACCCAGGTTTCATTTGTAGGCCTGTACAGTCAAAAGCTTAATGGATTTACATTCTTACCTGTACTTGTTATATACTGTTACATGCTGAGAATCCTGGTGTGCTTTGTATGATATTAAGCTTGTAGTTTGTCTGGGGCAGAGAAGGAAGGAAAAATACTGAAGAGTTTACCTAAGCTTATCTCGCAAGCTTGACACTGTATAAATACTTTCTTTCAAAAGCATCTTTTTTCATACATGTTCTAGGAAAAACAACAGCAGCAAAAAGGCCCAAAACCTTATTTATACAAAGAGGTTTGAATTTCATCTTACTGCAGCAGTCTTGCTTTTGTGCAGCTAACAGGAAAGTTCCTGTTTCATAAGTTGTAAAGACTTTCTTTGATGACGCTATAAAAGAAAGAGGATGAATTGGAAATCACAATTAGGTAGAGAGGACCCAAGGTTGCAAATTATGAAGCAAAAGAGCAATTCTAGACATTGAAAGGTATGTTAATCTTGTCATTTAGAAGGAGAATAGTTTGCAGATTGAGAGGCCTTCTAACAGCCTTTATACATGGGCCAGGTTTTGCATTGTCATTGGTGCAAAACAAATAGTATGATGGATTTAAGGGATAAAGATGAGAACAAAGTGCTATGGTTGCTGATCTCTGTGTATTCAAATACTGCATTCTGCCAGCAGTGTGTGTGGTGATTCTGTTAAAAGAAAAAGTAAATTAGAAAATACTATAGGTAAAAGCCTGAGGTGTGCCTAGATTCAGCATTTGTATATGATATGAGCCTTGTTAAAAATGGTTAGAGTACAGCAAAGTGAGTGCTGCAAGGCTGTGGCATGGCAAATTCCTCGAGACACATACATACATATTTATTTAATGGATGTGGTATACTGTGCAGTGTTTATATTACTGGAAGGCTAAAGCCATGGAGCAGCAAAGTATTTCAACCAGTGTAATGCTACTCTCTAAGTCTGCACACCATTAAACCAACTGGAGATGGACTGACCTTTGGGATTCCTTTGGACTTCTGGATATTCACTTAACTACTGCTGCAAAAATAGTCTCCATTTTTAACAAGTTGTAGGACCAGGCTCTTATCAGAGCCAGCCTTGGTTCTGGTGAGTCTCACATTAGCAACCTCCACCCATGCTTACTGAAAGCATTCCTGTCCAGGTGTGAAAGTGCACAGAAGTGAAGGAGTTAGTAAAATAACATTTCCAATTTTACAGTAATTCTGAGCAAATGACTGAGGATACACTATGACCGAGTGATTTATTACTTTAGCAGAAACATGAGGCAAAAATCGGACAGAAAAAAAACTTCAGATAGAAGAAACAGTTGTACTGGCAGAGGTTGCTGGCCACACTCACACAGACGGGTTGGAACCGTAATAGTGGCATCATGCAACTACACTGCTAGCAAAAAATCCCCATGTGAGAGGCACCACAAATATTCTCAGACCTTAAGAATATGGAAGGAGAAATTGTGGGCAATAAATTTGGGTAATAATCTTTGGGAGTGAAAACCCAACTGCATTATGCTTTGAGACTTTTGTCTTTTCAGCAGCAGCAGACAATGATAGGTCTTGTCTGGGTGGGAGCAGCAGCAGGGCCCTTACCAGCACTGGCAGGAGATGCCTATGGGGTAATTGAAGGCTAAGAGGATATGTAGCCTCATTCACTACAACAGCAGCAGTTGGATGTAACTCTAATGAGAGCCATACAGGGGATGAATATGCACTTTTCATCACTTTAATTACTGTAACCTATCCAATCATGTCACCTATTATGATGTAATTATGAGCTCAAGCTGAAGACTAATCGTTTCTCCCACTGTCACTTATATTGCAGTTTCTCACAGCTGCTTGGTAGTCTTAGGTCATAATTTTACTTACTTTCAAGCAAAATGAAATAAAGTTGCTAATCGTCCAGATTTTGAAGACAATCAACCAGACGTGCCATGCTGCCGTCTTCAATTCTGTCAAGAAATATGGGGCAAAATGTTTTCCTTTTCATTTAAACATATTGTTTTAGGGTTGCCTTGAAAAATATTATGATCTAGACATTCATGACACTCTTTGTCAAAACAAAGCCTACTATTTTATAACTTACTAGTTGGCAGCATGCTTGATCGATTTGTCAGTGACAAAGCTCTCATTGTTTTTTATAGGTGTTTTAAAGAGTTTTCCTGCTTCTGTAAGGTATTAACCCTCATACATTTGAAAAGTTATAACTTTTAATACATAGATAATAAGTGATTTTTAACTGTAGCATGTGCTTTTTTGTTTGGGGTTTGTTTGGTTTTTTGTTTTTTTTTTTTTGTTTTTTTTTTTTTTAAGGAGAATTTGAGCTGAATTTGCATAGTCTGCATTTTTTTCCATGGGAAACAAGCAGTCTTAATCATTTACTCATGTTTATGAGGCTGCATCCAAGTAGGAGCTAAGAAATTACTTGTGCAAAATATGAAGCAATCCCATGGTCACTTCCAGGAATAACCAATTATGTTTGACTCACATGCCTTTTTTAATAAAGACAGCAGTCTAGTTATATTCTTCCAAAGAAAGTGTGGAATATTGGAAGGTGACTGCAAGCAAGAAGAGTTTATGATTTCTAATGTAGTGACTGTGGCACTTACTCTCACATACAATAGGGAGGGCTATTTGCATACTATTTTATTGATCGCTGTCCCCTTGGCTATACGAGTAAAAGCTTAGAGAGCTGAAAGGAAATAAAAGTATGAGCTGAGTGACTGCCTGATGTAACAGAAATCATCCTGTTTACCTCAGATCTAGTCCTTCTTCCTAATTTCAAGTGTTCATGGTCCAGTTTTCTTACAGGGTACGATATAAACTCAGGGGTTGAAAAGCAAGTCCAGAGATGGTCTTCTTTCTTTTCAGTTGATTTCTTTGAAGAGAGAGAGGGATGGCAATCACGCTTAATAATTCAGCAATTAGTGGTGTGTGGGACTGTGCTCCCTTCCCTGTGCCTACTTTGGGCCCTATGGAAGTCTGCAGTCCTTGTGAGCTTCACAGAAGTAAGACAGTTATGCTTAGTGTAAGCACGGCTCATAAATCTGCAATAATCATTATATACAGAGAAAAAAAGCTTCTTGTGCAACTTTTCCACATAGCATTGGAGCATTGCACCAATGAACTACAAGGTCAAATTCCTGTAATTCATAACTGTCACAGCTGTGAATTACAACTGTATATATAATTTAAGGGTTCACTGTCAATTGCTTTTAATAAGGCTACTTATTAAATGCAAAAAACTGATCAAATGTTATCTGTCTTTGTAAAGACCTTTGTCCATTTTTAATGCTAATTTCAAAAAAATATGTGCTTAAGTTTAAAAATTTTCTCATACTTTAATTACAGTTTTCAATGTGGCATTGTGCTTGTTTATGAAATTAAGAAAAATTGTAGCCTATCTTAGGTTCCTTGTCAAAAATAACTGGATAACAGAAAGGAAACGGGCAGGTTAGTGAACATTAAAATCAGTTTTAAATATTCATTCCTCATAAAACAGGAAATGATCAATAATTGAGATTTTTTTTGTCATATGAAGTTAGTGGACGGTATAATTTCTCAAATACTCCTCCTGGAAGTAAGAACTTTTGGCATTCTTCTGTCTACTTTTTTTCATCAAAGATATTGTATTCTTAGTTATGCTATACATGCATAGTCATGGTTGGTTTCGGTCCTAGGGTTCACAAATGGTCCTAAATGCCTTTTTTGAAATGTGATATATGTAGCTGAGACCTAGTTAAGTCTGCCTCCTAGACTTTAATTCAGCCTGTGTTTTAATTGTTTGCTCTACATCCCATCCACCAAAATCAGATGTGATTTACCCTTCTCCCCTTGAGGATGGTGGAATTTTTGGTGCAGGGTGGCAGGGTTGGGCTGACAGCCTATGTAGATTCAGTCCATGAATTCACCTCCCGTGGGCTGCTCACCTGTGTGGAAGGCAGATATTAGGGCCAGGGCCAAGCTTTCAGTGGGTGAGCAGCTCTTCTGCCTAATCTTCATTTCTAGCTCTTTGCTGCCTGGGCATGTTTAGTTACCACTCTAAAGGCTCTCCAGTAGCTGTTTCATGCACATTTTTTCCACAGCAATTTAATAGGTTTGAGTGAACTCATCATCACTTCATCTGAAGATATTCCTCCAGTGGATGAACAGCACTGAGCCTCTAGGAACAAGAAAACCTTCAGCTGGCATGAGCAACCCTGGCAGAGAATACCTGTGTGTGGCTGAAGTCCTTGCAACAATCCCCACTACTTAGCCACAGTTCCTTATGTGCCTAGAGAAACAGGTAGCTTTCCAGAGATGTCATGGAGTGGCTTGATTTAGTGTGGCACAAAAGAGCACACCCTGAGATTCCTAGATGGTGATCACAGTGCTGGTGCAGTCAGCCACAGCTAAGGCTGTACTAATGGCTGCTCAAACTAGGGCAAAACTAATCCTGGTAATCATGACTTGGTATAGTCCTGCAGTAGAAAAATATACCTTGTGTCTCTAGAGAGGACCTGAGTTCCTTCAACTTCCAACTGTCTCACACAGCACCCTGCTCATCTGGGAATTGTGATGTCTCAGGGTTACCATAATCTCTTAGGCTCAGATTTCTGCCTTTTGCTCTTTAATATTGTTCCATTTATACATTTTTATATATTTGACCTGTTGTGTCAAAAAAATATGAGCATACTATATTAACCAGTCATCAGGGCTCATGTTAGCACCACTGAACTGTTTTCTGATTGACTATGTAGCTTGAAGTTGGAAAACAGAAAGACTAAATGGATTTTGATTCATTCTCATGATATTACCTAATCCCGCTCCCATACTCCTGCCAATATGCCCTCATTACTAGGGATCTAGAGGGTTAAAACCTATCTTCTATGCAAGCATGAGGAGGAAGCCAGCTGCTCTTCAGCCTCCTCTTAATTACAAACCACTGTTGGACCACATGCAGGTCATCCCACATTGGCTTCCACTGGTTGCAGAGATTGGCTTTGGTGGACCTTGAACCTTCACTTACTTCCTTGCATCTTAAGACTAGTATATTTTTCTTGATGTTTTTTATTCTATTTTAGTGTTCCAAGGATTTTTTTTTTGTTGTTGTTCCTAGTTTGATCTGTGTAATTGCATTAATGCAATAAAATAGCAAACACTGAAACAAAAGAACAAAACCAGCATGAGAAAGACACCAGTCACAAAATAGTGATAACATTTGCAAACAGTTCTTTTACCAAGCAAAGGCTAACTTGTTGCTACACAGAGCAAATATTTATAGCTATCTTGTTTTGCTGGTCTTGTAGAAATACATATAGACAATTTCTCATCTGTATTATCTTTATCTGAAAAATGTGTGAAAAAGCAATACACTAGTTTGATTGGCATACAGATATCAAAGCGTATGTGCCTGGGAACCAAAGGAAGCATTACTACTTAGTCCTGCTTGGGCAGAGCCTCTGCCCTCAGCTTAGTGCTTGGGCCTAATCTGAAGAACCTTGAAGTTACTGGGAGCCTGTGTTGACAGCAGCACCCAATGCTTTTTTTGGGCTCAGAATTTCAAGATTCTAAATTCTAGATTCAGAAAATACTGTTTCAAGATATTGCTGTACCCATAGCTCTCCACTCTGCTCAACTTCTGCATCTTGCAGAGCAGTGGAACAAAGCATGAGCCTGCACCTCAGCTGCTCAACATTCACTCAAATTACTGTTGGGATGGGTATCCACCAGTACACTGGACTGTGAACATGGGTGTCTGCAGAGGTTGAAGTCTCCTCTGCAATCTCTGCTGTGGATTACTGCAAAAGGGCACTTTAGCTATTTTCACAGAATAGTCTTTCTCTAGTTTGTAATTAATCCAGGAAAAAAAATACCACAGATGGATTTTCTCAGGAATCGGTGTTGCAGTTATTGTTCTAAAATAAGTAATTGTGTTATGTCTGCTTTGATATGGGGAATTTTTCTTTCTATTGCATTATTTTCTTCTTTGAGCTCCACTGAGTCCTTTTAGCATTAGAAGAGGCGTACATGTGCTTGTATTTGTGCATGTAAGTAACACTAGAAAAATAACATACTTTTCATAATCCAATTTATATCTTTAATCTTGGAAGCATAAACATATGAACCAGTATGACATCCCTTGTTTAATGTTTCTCCTGTCTTAGCCTGCTTTATACTGAGGTAGTTTGTCGTTACAGCATAAGCATATCATTGTTTTGCAAATCTTTGGGGAGTCCAGATGTGTTCACAATTAAAGGCCAACTCTTATTATTTGTATTATCATAAGGCAGAGGGAGGTCACTGCTCTGTTGTGCAAGGTCACATTCAAAGACATTATGAGCAGCAGACCCCACTCCCCAAGCTTCTCTCTATTAAGGGACAATGGTGTATCCTCAGACCTAAATTTAGTTAACAATAGCAGCTGTTAGTGAGGGCTCAAACCAGCTGGGTCAAAGGGTCCATTTCTTGGCCTTACTTCCCCTCTTCCTGGTGCTCCCCTGATGTTGTGTTGAGCTGATTCAACTTGCTGAGCTAGCAGAACATTTTATTGACAACAAGGTGAATGTCTTTCAGCTGTGTCAGGAATCCCAGCTAGCTCAGTTGGATCAGATCAGAACTAGATCAGAAGAGCACCAGAGCTCATGCAAGGGAGACTGACTACACTGCTAGGGCAGCAGAAACTGAGATCTGGGAACATAGTGGGGTGTGAAGTTGGGAGAAATGTCAGGGCTGCTGTCTTTCAAAGAGCAGTAAGTCCTTTTAGCTTCGATGTGCATCCTCACTGTTGGTGTTCAGGTGTAAGTGCTCAGGTGTAGGTCTGTGTGCCTGTCCCCCTCCTTGCCCTGGCATCTGCCTGACTTCTTGGTGAAAGCAACTTCCACAGGAAGGAAAGTTTGTCAACAAAAGGGTTGTTCCACATGCAAACAACTGTTTTACTGAGGATCTGATATCATGCCAGTGTCAGCATGAGGAGAAGCACACATGGTTTGGGGCAGATGGATACTTGGGCTGTTTTGAAGCATTGTAATTAATTTAAAATCAATACATCTAAATTCAAGTGGCTGCTATGGCATTCAATGGAGATGTCAGGCTTGGGTCAGTGGCCTCGGCTTATCCTTGTCCCCAGTGAGGTTCCTTATGGTACCACCGGCTGCCCTGCTCCTCAGTGAAGCTTGGACAGGCTCTATGAGTGGCTTCAGTCTTGCTTGTTTGGAGAAAAGGAACTACTTGACCCTGTGGACCAGTGCCTGTACCCAGAGTCAGTGCTCAGCTAAGGAGAGGAAGACACAAACTTTTGGGGGAGAGGGACTGTAGCTCTAGATATTTACGCAGAGGTTAGTGAGCACTGCATCTGAGCAGCATCCTAATGGCGCACTTTTACAGGCAGGTAATTGAAATGATTGAATCCAGCCCTTGCTAACTCCTGTCTCTGTGGCGGGCACTGTAGCTTCTCCAGTCATCAGGAACTCCATGCAGTTGGGCTCTCTTCTGGATTGCTGGATGAGCAATTTCTTTTTATGAAACTACTGGGACATGCAATGTTCAGGTGTTTTGGAATACCATGGAAACCAGAAGGTGTTAGAGGTAAAGCCTTTTATGAATATATGCCTATTCAGGCTTTGCATCTGACTATTCTGAAGATCTCTTCTACGCTACTGCTTCTGCTCCTTTGGTCTTTTTCTCCCAGTCTTGGCTTTATTTCTTCTTATACACTGATATGTGTGCTCAGAGCAATAAGTTACTCCCTGTGCAGTATGCAATCTTCTTTTCTTCTGTTCCTCTCTAAAAGCCTTTGCACATTTTTCCCATGAAGTCCCCTTCAGACATGCTACATCAGGCCATTTTACACTAAAACTGTTCCCCTCTTGAAATCCAGTTTTCTTCAGATTTCAGACTGCATGTTTGATTCGTATCAGAAGATACCTAATAGATAATACACTTGAACAAGTCTCTCAAGAGCTTTGCAAATACCTTGCCAACCTATCCTCTTTAAAGCAATAAAAAAAGCAATTCAAGCTTTATCTACTTAACAGCAAGGTTTTTATTGTCACTTTGTGCTAGCTTTTTTTCTCCCCTGATATCATATAGTATGATTAAAAAGCCACAGTTTAGTAAGCCCCTGATGTATTCTTTTTTTTTTTTTTTTATTTTTAGATTTGAATTTTTTAGCAGCGTATTTATAGATTCATGTCACCCTTTAGTGTTCCCTATATTTTCTATCCTGGCCTAGCTTTCACATCTCTTATTATCATTAATCTCCACAGCTCAAATTTGCCTAGTCTGAAATCCATCATTGTACATCGTTTAATGAGACATTTCTCCAGTCATCATTACTGCAGATCAATAGAAACAAATCCCCGTCTCCTGAGTGGTTTAGCTAAGTATCTCATGCATGACTGTCTTTCCAATTTGATCCAGTTTAACAGTCTGTTTCTCCCCCCTCCCCAGCCTGGCTTCTCTAATCTGCGGAGATAGATATAAATCTTGAGCCAGACTCCAGGGGGTTTCTCTTGTATGGTCTTCCCCCTGTTTGTGCAAAGCCCTCCTTGGCTGACTGGCTAATATTGCCAGACAAACAGCTGCCTTAGCAGTCCCACTAACAAATAAAAGGAGAGGGAGGCAGGGGCATTGGAGGGAAGCTTTTTTGCCCTTAGGGTCCTTGTTCACTTACTGAGAAATTCAAAAGCTAATGGGGGTCCATTGCTGGAAAGAAAATGAGAATAATCTGTGATCTTTGGAAAGGAGTGAAAATCCATCACCACTAGTGAGAGTTTCACATCAGCGTATCTTTTCAAGCCTACCTCCACAAGACAAAGGGGTTAGAAGCTAATAAGTAAAAGCTGAGGTTTTCCTTTTCATTGCTGTGCCCTGTAAGCTGGGTGCTGGGTTGAAAAGCCTCTCCTTTCTCACCTCTCCCAGTTTTCACCATTATCAAGATAGTACTCATGAATGTGGTTTAATTTCAAGGAATTTTTAGTGCTATGTAACTGGACACAAACAGCTCAGATTAGACACAGACATCTGAGGAGTTTGGGTGTCCCACTCCTTGCCTCCAGCCACCCCCTTTGCTGTTTTTGCAGTCCTGATTGCTGCTCTGTGCTGTGGTTTTGTGAAACTACATACAGAAGTATTTAAATGGTGACACATTGTCAGATGTTTCATTGATGAGATTTTAGGTGCCTGACTTGGCCATGGGAGCAGATTAAAAAGAAATTGACGACATGAATATTGCCTTGAGCTGCTTGGCCTACCTTTTTGATGGAGGCTGCTGCCACTGGTGCAGAGATGATGGCATGGCTCCTGGACTGCAGTCAGCTGGGAACTACCCTGAAATTTGAGAGCTTTTGCTCTGTCATATTACAATAACCTGAAGATGGCATCAGTTTATGCTGACATCTTGAGCTGTAACTTCTGGTAGCTCAGGACATGCTTCCCAACTGATCTCTCTGGCTGCAGGGGCAACGCCTTGTGCCTGTGCCCTAGGGTGAATTGTAGAAGAGGCTGCCAACCCACTAGGTCTTCTGCTGTGAGTGCAGTGGAGCCCTAAATCTCTATGTCTTAGATCATCAGCCTACTCAGACCATTCAGGTACATGTATGCACAATCATGTACACGTTCACATATAAGAAAGATTTGTTGTTATGGATCAGGTATAAGGAAGACAATAATTACTTGCTTTAGTTGCAGTAATCATGTGCATGTTTCTCCTCAAGATATGATAGCACATATTCATTGCTATCACGGCTGATCATTCGTCTGTAGATATTTTTTTTGCTCTCAGAGGAGTTTGAAAGATGAATCCATAGTTTGTGAGGTGCTGTGAAATATACTGCTGTTCAGGTAGGGAATTGTAAGAGTTTCCTTTTCTCTGTTACTCACTACACTGCTATTTTAATCCTTATTCATGTTCTTCCTTTCAGATCCTTTCCCTGCACTGGTCTTTGGGATAAAGGAAATCATGTTCTGTACATAGATCTATAATATGAAGATTAAGGTTTATTAATGATATCTCACAAAATTTGAATCCCTTGTTCAGTGACAGGGTGCAGTTTTGAAAGCGATACGCCTAAAAATAACATTTAGTGCTCCATCATTTACAGATTTTACAAAACCTCCTTTTAAAGTTCTGTTTCTAAACACCATAAATACTCTCTTCAACACCATAAATACTCTCTTCTGAAGCATTCCTGAAATTCAGGTGACAAATCCAAAGACTCAGGTGACTGCTAGTGTTTGTTCGGCCAATGTGTTAGGAGGAGCATAAATAAGAGACATTTCAGTGCTTTTTTTTTCATTTGAAGGCCTTGGTTTATGGCATGTTACAGTGACACCTGGTGGAAAACAGTGCTGGAAGTCTAAAACAAATTTCTGCATCATATAACAAGTTGTTTGAACAATGTTTTTAATGTTTCTGTTCTGTTAACTATCTATATTGCATTACTGGTTAGAGCCCATTTGGACAAGGCATGCATGTACTACACATATATGAGTGTGCTCACTGACAAGAATCATCAGCATCACTAATAGCAAATATGTCCACCTATAAAAGGTTAGTTATGTGTATTTGAAACTAAGCAAATTTCCTTGCCCTAAGAGCCAAATGCCAACATTTTATACTGTTGCCAAGTTCTTCTTCACGCTTTCAGATGCATTCCTCACCAGGTTCTTTATCCCTTCTCCCCTCCCACTGCTCCTCCCTATATACTCCTAAAGAAGACCCAAGATGTCCCAAGCATCAGTTTCTTAGAAAATCCCTCCAAACCAAAACAAAAAACTATTGAATAATTAAATGCAATGAAAAGATTTTTATCTTTTTTTTTTTTTTTTTTTTTTTTTTATGATTGAACTTAGACATATTTGTTTACCTGGGCTACAGCTAAGCTAATAATGTAAATCCATGCCAGACAGCATTCTTAGTCCTGAGTGACCACATAGATCAACTGTTAAACTGTTGACCCTGACTGGTTTTGGTCCACATCAACACTAGCCCAAGTAATATCCAGGAACAGTTTGGGATATAGTAAAACTGAAGAGCTATTTCCCATATGTATTTCATCATGGTTATCTTCTCTTGGAGTATGAGTGGTTTTTAAGTGTGATGCGGGTTACTCCGTGCCACCTGCTTAGGTACATATTACATATGTGGGTACATTTAAATTACTCATGTAGACCTAATAGCCCTAGAGACAATATGCTGAGGGTCTTAAATCTCCTAAAGAGCTACCCAAAGCACAAAGTGTTCTGTCTTAAGAAGAAATTGCAGCCTACATCTGCCTGTCACCAGTTTCCTCTTCAGTTTTGCTGCTCATGTGAGCTCTGACAAGGCTCCTTCAGCCAAGATGAGCTGGATTAGCAAAGAGCTACTATTTAAGCAGTCAGACTAAACTGGCTTATTTTGGCTGGAGTTAAGGAGTTTCCTCCTGAGCAGCTTTGCTGGTGGGCTGGATTGGGGGCAGCATTCTTCTGGAGTGGAGAACAGACAAAAAAATGGGACAGTAAATACTCCTCACCTATGTAGCTGAAAGCTAAGTTCATCTTAGACAAGTCTTACTCTTACCTAGGAGTTCTCGAGTCATTTTGAGGAGGCTGAGATAATGCACAAGGAAACCCCCAAATGCTTCCCAGCACAACTGGAATAAAGTAAATGAGCCTGCTTCTTCCTTTGACCACCTTTGATCTGTGTAATTGTCCATATCCATTGACACTCTAGCCTGGCTTATCCTTTTTTGGTGCCTTGGTGCTTTTAGGTCCTTTCACCTACTATGCATGGGCACAGCAGCACATGGGGCTGTGCTACAGCTTGAATCAGAGCAAACACTATCAGGTTAATGCTAACCAATTCACTTCAGTTGTTGCTGGGTTAGTGTTAACCAAATTGTGAGCCTGGTTTATTGCATGGCTGCAGGAATGTCTGCTTGGCAAGTGAGTGGGGCTTGTAAAGGTGTGCTAGAAAAGCAGGTCCCCTTTTTAAGCAGCAATAAGAGGATGTGTCACTTTAAAGTGATCTTCAGAATGCCATACTATTTATAAAATGGCACATTTTATTTATTATGCGTAATACATGCACAATAATTACATAGAAATTGCATATATATACATATATAAATGTAAGCTAGATCAACTTCCTGCTGCAGTTCACAGAATGACTCTGAATAGCTTTGCCAGTAGAAGAGAGACGTGCCACAGACTGGGAGCTGAGTGTTTCTTAAGCTTGAATTTCCACTGACCTCTTAAATGTGAGTGTCCATCTTTATGTAGGACTATTCACCTCTCTTTAAATCAGATACATGATTTATCCGTCAGTTCCAATTTTATTCCATGATATGGGCACAAACTTGCTAGTACAATTGTGCCTACTCACATAGAAACCCTAGCAGGTTGGGTCTGGTTAGATTGTGTCTGTGTTGTATCTGAAGGCAGACAGGCATCTGTTTTGAGTGATATTTTGGTGTCGAAATGGAACATTTGGAAACAGTCATTAAGAGAGAGAATTAATTAACATTTTTGTACTGACTTACGCGAAATGCAGTGTTTTCTAACAAGGTTATTCACCATAACAAAGAAATTTTCTAGTCGAATCCACTTGAAAATATTTAGAAATAGCTTAATTGTAGTAAAAATGAAGACTAGGTTACTTTTCACTCACTCTTTCCCTGTTTCCATGCTTCTCGGAGCACCTGACTAAAAGCACTGCAGTTAGTTTCCTCTTTGTGTTAATGGTATTTATGTAAGGAGATATGCTGACTTTCATTGGTTTACTCTTTTGTTTCAGTGGCTTAATAAGAAACTATGAAATAGATGTTGTGCAATTGCAAGACCAGTGCTCCAGGAAGCTGAAAAGTAGTTGAAGGAAAGGCGTGTGTAAACAAGGCTTTAAAAAATATTTGATAAACCGGAAAGCACCTTTAGCAGTTGCATCTCGGTCATCTAGACTAAAAGCAGTTCATGTGGCCAAGTCAAGGAAAGAATCAGACTGACAGATGCAATTGTTTAAGTTATGAGGAACGCTTGCCTATGGGATTTCCTGCTAAACAGGCTTGCTGCTTTTTACTGTGTATGGATTTCTGCAGTGAACTGTACTTTCTCAAGAAACTGTCAAAACTTATGTACAAGTAACTTGGTAAGTTTTGGAAACTACTTCATCTTTTGAAACATAGATGGTTGTTAGCACTGTGTAATGTATGTTTTTAAAATTTATCTTAAATACTGGGTCTGAGTTTGAGAGCTAATGTTTAACATTTGAATTTGTGGAGCTTGGTAAGTAAGAAATCCCATTAACCAGATTGCATTTTATACTTTCTTTATATGCTTCTGTTCCAACAGCTCCTGAAATTACTCTAAGTGCTAAAGACCCTGGAGGGTGGAAGAGAGAAACCTTTGTTCTTTTAGTTCATGCACTTATCACTTTGCCTAGTCTATGACTTTTCTTACGCAAACTGAGGAAAACTTTAAATTCATAAGAAATTATCTGGGAGCCATTGGTTTGCACACTTATAATGAACTAGTTTCAATTTCTTTTTTAAGTCACCTATGCTTTAAATTTTGGATAGAACTTTAGGCATGAAAGTAGGTGATTGGATCCTTAATCTTATGTTTTCTTAGTGTTCCTTTGAGTAGTTGAGTGGAATTTACTATTTTTCCTTCTTCTGATGCACAACAGAGATAAGCAGAACCTGTCAAATCCAAACAATAATTTTGCATGAGAGTTTCAGGAGTTCCCTCCTTGTTTCTATTTGCCTGAAATGTTGATGTTGTTTAGAAGACCATGTACCTTTGCTGTGTAAAAGGTCACTTTGTGCTTGGGCTGTGGAACTATGGAAATCTGCAGAAGACTCACCTGCTCCTTTTTATGTCGTGCATTTGTCTGACAGTTCCTTTCTAACTCTTACACCAGTGAAAGAGTTAATTGCCTTTCCTGATGAAAGCCTATCAGGCAGTGATAACTTTAATGGGGATCCTTTGATTTAAGCTTAAATTAATTCAGAATAGGAATTAATTTGCTCTTCCTCTCAGCTTTGAAAGACAGGAAAATCACATTCATGTTCAGTGAATGCATTGTGTAAGAGACTCAGATGAGAAAAATATAATCTTGGAGTCTGAGAGCTGTAAATCCTATTTTTTTCTCCAGTCTACTTGCTGTGTTCCCAATTGCTTTGTGACACCTTTGACTCTCACTATTGTCATCATGTGTCCAGTCTGTTGAAAATTTCTGCCTGAAAATTGTTTTTTTTTAAGGGTGCTCTTACCTCTTTGCAGGACTAAACTTCAGCTTCTTGAAAGTTGTCAGATAGATACATCTTCAAATCATTTGCACTTCACAGGCAGTGACTGGTTTTGCACACTTTGAATGTTGTGGAAAACTAAGCACCTTAGCTGGAGAGCACTTTTGGCAGGGGAGGAATGGTGGTCACCATATGGCTCAGTAAAACCCCTTCAAAAGGAGACCAGACGAAAGGGATTTGGCTTAAAGTAAGGTTTTTCCTGTTCCCAAGAGGTCAAAGCCACTTGGCTTTCTCATTTGTGCCCAACATATTTCTGAAGGATTTGTTACTGACTCAGTGAACCAGGAACAGCAGATGAGAGCCAGATTCCTACCTGAGATAATTAAATTAACAACAACTGGTTCTACCAATGTCTTTGTGGTGCCCTGAAATTAACCTCAAGTGAGAAGCTACTGGTGTGTCAACAATAAATTTCTTCAAATTAGGAAGCATTAGGCAAAGAAAATGTGTTTTACAAGAAACCAATGTTTTAATATATTTTAATAAAATAATTTTGGGAAAATATTTTGACTTCGTAAAAATATATGTATTTCTCTTATAGGAAGGAGAACTTGGAATAACTAACCTTTGCAATGTTAGTGACATCACTGGAGCAGTGAGTAATGGTTTACTTTGTTAATTACTGACATTTTATATTACTGCTATTTGAATAAAATGGGTACAATGATCAATCATATTGTCAAAAACTTCACGTAAATGAGCACAGTTGCCTGTCTGACATAAGTCAGTAGGTTGTGTGTTCAGATTTGGCTCAAATTATTAAAGACGAAGCTATCTTTTTTGCTTAAAGAAAATGTGTAAGAAGTGTGGTTCTCTGCTGCGAGTCATGTTCATGTTTGTGATCTATGAAGTTCATAATCACTGATTTTTGAGAAAATGAGTCAAAGCTAGTATTACCTCCAAAATGTAAATCTCTAAGATTTTTATTCAACTACCTTGTATAGTAAAGTAGTTTATTTTGTTTTCTAGTGATTTGATGGGAGAAATCTTAAAATGGCAATTGTTGAAAAATTAGAGTATTGTAGGACTTCAGATGGTTTTGTCTATTGGGAGGCCTGTTTAGTTTGACATGAGTTTTCCATGGCAGCATTCTTGTAAGAACTTTTGCTGGTGTTCTTCTAGTACATATTTCATATACAATTCAAGCTGCTGTTATGCATAGTACTTGAAGAGCAGTGAAGAATTCAGTCATCAATATTTTCCATAGAGATTAGTGGGAAGCAGGGTCTCAACAGCTGGTATCTAGCAAGGCTGGGTTATTTATGATGCTGGGACCATAAAAGGCTGTGCTGTCATGATAATACATGGCAAGGTTGACTTGCTTATTTAAGTTACTGTGTATCTTTGCTTGGTGTTATCAAGTATTACTACTTGTTTCATAAGGCTTCTAGCTTCCCTTTAAAAAAAAAATGTACATGACCATTAAGAAGTGGATGGGACAGAAAGAATAAGAAAGATCAAAACGCAAAATCTAAACCACATAAAATTTATAACATCTTTGAAAACTCATAGTTTTAAAGCTGATTCCTCCCCTGTTGGAGAGTGGGGGGGAGGGCTTACGCTGGACAGCTTTCCACTGTGCTTGGCTGTGCTGCATGCTCCTTATTTGTTACCTCTCCACAGAGGACAAGTGACAAAATAAAGCTGGGAGAGCGGGAGCACTGAACACACACATCATAGCTGACTGGGTGACTCATTCCCAGAGCAAGACTGAGCACAGGCTATCTTAGCCAGGGCTCCTTCTATCTCTGTGCATCAGCCCTTTCCCACGGCCTGTGAAAATCTGAGCACTCTCCTCAGCTGATATCCACATTCTGCTCAGGTGTCTTGCAGTTCTTTTAGTGCTCTCAGTACATACAAGAATGCCCAAGTCTTTACCAAAACTGAACAGGTGATCGAGCTTCTACTGTTTTGCACAAACCAGCCTCTTCAGAATGATTTATTTTTTCTTCCACTCTATATTTGATTTTACACTGAGAGGGCACTATACAGTGTAAGTCTTTTATTGTACCACCAGAATACCTATAATCTTTGGTATATTTGCTATTTTTTGTTACAGAGTTTGAGTGCTATTTTATTTAAGCCTATTTTATTGCTAAGCCTATTTTATTGCTAAGGAGCCACAGCACGAAGGTGCTAAATGACTTGGTCATGCAGGATGTTTTACTGCAGCTGAAAATTGATCTATTGTCTTCACCTTTAGAACTAGAACATCGTGTCTCTTTAAAAATGTGCTTTTAAAGTCCTTTTTAAAGCCACCATCTGTCTTTGCAGTGCACACAGGGATGTCAGTTTTGGAATGCTACAGTGCAAATCAGTTGCCCACTGAAATGTGTGAGTATTGCCTCAGCTTTGTATAGCTCTTCTCTCTAGCCCATCAAGTATGACAGATGTGGAAAACTTAACCAGAACACTGAACACTGTTTCTATGAAAAGATGTAATGTCTATAATTTCTCTCAGTATGTTTATAAAATCTCTTTTGGGAAGTTTATAATTCTTGCTATGGGAGTTACCTGTACTGTCAAAAGTTTTCATTGTATTTGTCAAATGTGGGGACATTTGACCATTCATTAAGCTCAACCACTCACCCAGATTTTCAGGCAGTGAGAAAGAAGTAGAGCTTTTCAGGATTTTACTCTATTGAGACTCACTTCAGAATTGTATGCAGGTGTAAATAACGCACATGGTCTTTACTAGATTCATTTCTTGCTTTTACTAAACCAGATGGATGAGAATTAACATTGGTCTGGGACAACTGCCATAATACTTTTTAAACTTCTTTCTTTTTTCGGACCTCTTGAACACCTGAAGCTCATTCATCCTTGGCAACATTTTAATGTTGACTTTCTGGCTTTTCAAGTGTGAATTTCACTTCTTTAATTTTTCCCAGTGATAAGGTTTTGTAGCATACTTTCACTGTAAAAAACTTCCAATTAACTGTTATTTTCTGTTTGAAATACTCTGTGATTATGTTTATGCTAATCCCACATTTTATTCATTCATTTCTTGGCAGAACAAGACATACACCAGAGCATGTGAGGTAAGCTAAATGCTATTAGAGCAAATGAAAAAAAAATCATTATTTCAGTGCTTAGTGTGTCCACACAGTGCTAAGAAATACAGTGTAGATGAACAAATCTTATCAACCCAGGTCTAATTGTTTTTTTCTCCCTAAAGCTGAAGAATGAGGTAAGTACCTGCATCTTGTCTTTCCAGCATGGTAGATAAGGACATGTTTGCTTTAAAAACTGCTGTGTAGCAATAAATATTGCTTTAAAGAAAGAAGACTAATCAGAGCAGTATGGAATGTAGTACAGATGTAAACTGTGTTCTAAGCTCTCACAGGAGTCTTGTTCTGTCCAGTTTTTCATTAATGCTATGAAGGACAGAGAAAATGCTTGGCAAGAATTGGAAACAAAGAGTGGGAGCTAGAAGACAAAACACACTCTTGACTGGGTTGACAGACCAAATGAAGTAAAATGCTATCGAGTAAGGGGTAATGTGCTGTCCTTTAGAAAGATCTCAAAAGAGGAGTGCCTGGTCTGTGTTGCAGATGGGCTGGTGTTTACAGTGATAAGTATGATGCAACAAAACACTGCTAAAGACAGTGCCTTTCGGAGGCTCATTTAGTATGAACATGGAATGTAGGATGGGATGGGAATGAAATGTTTGCAGGATTGTGTTGGGGGTTCTTGAGACTCATTGGTAAGCCAGGAGTTCCATTAAATGGGTTGGATTTTTAAATGTTTTTTTTTAATCTGTGAAACTGTGAACATGGCAGAGATTTACAAGTATACTAAATACTGGGTTTGGAGTGTAGTAACAGTCCAAGAAGTAACCAAATTACATTTGTAGAAACATAGAATTGGTGCGTGTGTGGGGGGTTGTTATTGCATTGGATTGTTTTTTTTTTTTTGCTTGTCTGGCCACACAATATGCACTAACTCTGCAAAGGCTTTTGTGGGATTATCTTTCCACTGAATCTGACTTGACTCTCCACATGGTCAGGCCAGCACCAGGTCATTGGATGCACAGGATCAGGTCACTGGAGTGTGCAGGGGAAAGGAGTGGGAGTAAGAGTAGGATTTCTTATTTTCAGGCATAGCAGATGGCAAATTTCCCTCAAAATTTCTAAGGCTGGGAGCTTTAGTAATCCTCTTACCTCAAGCAAAAATTAGATCTATGGTTTGGACAAAAATCAGGAGAATGAAAAACACACCAAAAACCAAATGGCCAGAAATGCCTCTTAAATGATGCAGAAGGCACCATGAATCAGCATGTAATCTGGGGACACTATCCCCAACAAACTAAACAAATCCCGGTTGCAAACAAAAACTTCAGTGTACAGTAGATAAGTAATGTCTGCTAATACCTAGATATTTGTCTGCTATCAGTAATGCTAACTCACTTGGAAATATTTTATTTCTCTGAATAAAAAAAAAAAATTGGAAAAACTTTTTTAAGTGCTTGCTCTTGGCACTGAATACCTGGTGTGAGATAATGTACATAGGAATATACTGATAAGCAACATTATAAATCTATTTCAGCTGCAACCGTATTGTCTGAATTTGTCTAAATGATGTGCTTTATCAGTTCCCATAGGGTATATCCTAGAATCACATGAAAAGCAGTAAAAAAAATTTGCTCGCTTAACATAATGAATTGTTTCTGAATGATCTAAAGGTTAATCATTGCTTGAAAGGTGGCTCCCGCATGAAGAAAAAATCAAGATTTTATAGGCTGAATGAATTTGTGGAATAAAATTAACCCAAATAAAATGCATGTTTAGGAAAGCTCAAACCATCACCTCTCAAAAGTTTTGGCTTCCCAGGAGATTGTCTTGCATTAGTTTTTAAGGCACTGACATCCAACTGGAAAATGTTACTACCTCTTCTCAAGTTCTCTACCTATAAAGCAGTGTAACACTAAACTGAACTGAGCACTAAACTGAACACTAAACACCTAAACTGAAAACTCTGAGGAATTTTCTCAGAGTGGATGTGAGCATGGAAAACTCACTGCCCTGGGGTATTTTTTAAGTTTGTAGCTTGTAGGCATGACTGTACCAGAAAGAATAACTACTAACAAGCAAATCTGGATTAGGCATGGCTGTCCTTACAAATTACTCATTTCAACTATTTTGAAAATTCACTGGAAATACATTTGTAAGAATATGCCTCATTCATAGGAAATACAAGAAGGGGAAAAAGGTGAAATCCTACACGTGGAACACATCATTTAGCATTACTTCCAAACTCCATGGTTGTCACTAAAGTCTGCTTCCAACTTTAATGTAACCCCATGTTTGTGGTTTCCATGAAGGGACAGTATGTAAGGAGGAAAATCCTAATTCAGTGCCCAGTGAACTGTTGGAAATGCTCTTGGGAAGCTCTTCAGAGTGAGTTTGTGGTATGGCTATTATTTTAGAATGCGTATAGTAATTTCCACAGGGTTTTTATGCATTCAAGTTGTCCACAGGATTTGTATGTATTTAAAATGTGTCTGCATAATTCTAGGAGGAAGTTTGCCTTTACACAAAACTAACCAGTGAGTTCTGTACCCTACACAGACAGTTTCCTGTAAGTTTGGCTGTAGCCGTGCAGAGGATGCATATGGAGTTGAAGCACAGAGTAAGTCTGAAAAGAGTTGTCTCTGATTCACAATCTGATATATTCAGTTTTAAGATTACAGTCTTGTTCTATTATCTTCATTTCTTTGAAAAATAAAATAAGAATGTCTTGAGTGTTTTCATTCAAATTATCACTCTTTTATTTTGACAAATACAATGAAGTTAATTTTTATTTTATAGTAAAACTTTTTTCCCCTCCATATCATGAGGGTCATGAGACTTCTAGCATCCAATCTCAGCTGTTCAAGATGATACTTTGTTGAGCACACATCCTTGACCTGTCTGCTATCATGAAATCATTGCCAAAATCTCCTGCAACTGGTATGGAAACAGTTAGGCCAATAGAGTGCTATTGTAATTGGCCTCTTGAAAATCCTTTCAGAAGTCTCCTATACCTTCTCTGGGTTTCTATTTAGCAAAATTTTACTAAAACCCTGTAACTAAAAGTGCATTTCACAAGCACAGATTTGCAGTCACATTTATTCATATTGAAGTTGTCCCAGTCCAGGCTTACTTTTCAAGCTGGCTTTAAAATGTCATGTGATTTATTCAGCAACATTTTCAGTATGTTTCATGGCTTTCAGGTGTGTGGGGTAAGAGGCTTTTACCATTAAAAACATTGCCATGAAAGATTTTTTCTTACTGTTATATTGTATTTTCCCATCAGATTACTTGAATGAGCCCGGAGCACCATTTGCATCTACCATTGGAAATCACAGTGTCGCATTAGGGTGGAAGCCAGCTAACATTTCTGGGGTGAAATATATTGTCCAGTGGAAGTTCAGTCAGCTCCCTGGAGACTGGACGTACACAGAGGTAGAGAACACTTCCTTTCACTTTACAGGGAAATAGATTCTTCTTTGCCATTCTTTTTATTTTGGACAATATTGGATAATGCTAAGCACAAAAAAGAGGTTTGCAAAATCATGAGTAGCATGGAGAAGCTGCAAAGTGGACAATTATTCTATTTCCTCCATCATAAGAACTAAGGACCTTCATGAAAACTAGCAGGTAGCAGGTTCAAAACTAGCAAATGAAGGTATTTCCTCTCAGAATATGTAGTTAAAATTTTCAGCTGCTTCTTGGCCCCTGTGGATGTTAAATTATTAAATTGAAGCTCCTAAATATTAAAGTTGCTCAAATGACTAAATAGAGTCTGAAAAGTGACGGGACAAGTTCTTGGGAAAAAAAATTGAGTTCTACTAAATGTAAACTTTACCATTATTTCATGCTGAGCTGTGCTTATGAAATACCAAGACTGAAAATATTTGTGAGAAATATCACTGTAAGCTTTCTTTTTTTTTGTATACCTTTCTCCAGAGAAATTTTTTCAGTTCTTGTCAAAGACACAATAGTTGGCCAGGTAGACCTTTGTCCTGACTCAGTGTGGTTACTCTCATGTTCTTTTGCGTCAACTATACACTTGTTATCTTGCCATCATTTCTATTGGACCAAATTACAGAGCATGGCAAACTGGTGCCACAAATCAAAGGTAAGGACAATTTGCTAAGCAGGAAGTTCTGAATTAATCATTGCTGAAATAATGGGGAACAATGACTTCAGATCGTAAATACTTTAAGGTAACTAAGAGCCTTTGGATCTTAAACCAGTAGCGTATATATCAACAATTTTAAATACATTACTCATAATATGCTATTATTTTAGTGGGGGTTTTTACCCTATTCTTCAAATTTGTTACTATGTTGCATCCATCAGCTCATTTAGATTTGGTGTTGTGTTCTGAAGAAAAGAGAAGAAGAAAATTTATGAAAGGACAAAAAATCAAAGTCATGCTGAAAATAAATCCCAGAATTTCCTCTTACTTAAATTTAGGTTGCTGCACTTTTGTACTTTAAAATATGTATGCTGTTGTATGAGACCTCTTCTGCCCTGGTAACACTGTACATGGTAGCTGCAGAAGGAGAAAGAGAAAGAAAAATGATTGTGTTTGTGCATTAACCTAGGTAGTATCTGAAGCTTCATACACAGTCAAAGATCTTCAAGCCTTCACAGAATATGTGTTTCGAGTAGTTTGGATCATTACATCTCAGCTGCAGCTCCATTCTCCATCTAGTCCCAGTTACCGGACACATGCTTTTGGAGGTAATGAATTGTATCATTAATTATTAATCATTAATTTTTAATTATTAGACTTTTGGGCCCATATTAGAAACATTTTGGTTTCCTTGTTTCTTTCACGCAAAATATTGATGTTTAATCTTCAGAATGAAGTGTGTGTTAGCTGTTGGATAGCTGCAAAAAAACAAACTAAAATACTGCAGCTCTTTTTGTTTGAACTAGATTATTTAGGGCTGCTTATTGCTTTTATTCTATAAATGTACACAGAAAAGTGCAAGATTAAAATTGTGAGGGCACATTGAATTCTTCTGTGTATAATTATGCGTATCAGCTTTTTGACTGAAATATGCACACATTTTCCTGTGTTTAACCAAAAAAAGTTAACCATTGCTGAAATTTTATGCTTTCCCTAATCATATTTATTAGTATAAATGATTTGACAGGTATGAAACTTAAAAATGTACCTAAAAAAAGAAAAAAACATTAGTGTCTTAAATGCCATCCCAGAGTCAGTTATTTTCATCTCTTGCAGCTCCTACAACACCTCCTATCATTAAGACCATTCAGAGTTCGAGTCCAAACACAGTTGAAGTTAGTTGGTCTCCACCACTTTTTCCAAATGGATTGATTGTTGGCTATAACTTGCTCCTGACCAGTGAGAAGCACAAACTGTTGGGAGCCTCAAGGGGACATAGCTTTCAGTTCTACTCCACCTTCCCAAACAACACTTACAGGTACAAAAAGAAAACATAACAACATGGTCAATTGCGCTTTAACACCTCTTGCCCAGATAGTACATGGTAAACCTAAACACGACTTCTGCAGTTATGCTGCTTACTTATGTTCTTGCCGAAAGCAAAAGTACCTTCCTTGAGATAACAGAGTTATTCAAGATAAGTTGGCTGCATATGTGCAAGTTGGATTGGGAGCAATTTGACATAGGACCAGCAGGCTGCATTTTCTTAACTGCTGTTTTCCAGGGTTTTTGTTATGCTTGTATGGCATGTTTCCAGTCTATTCAGGGAATGTTAGAGCAATTCTCTAGTCCTTCAAGCATCTGGAAAAAATCCTTCATTTTTATTAAATACAAAACTCTCCATTCTGCTTGCGTTGATAATTGCAGATCTTTCTTTTGAAATTAATTCAGTTGCTCGTCTGAGTCTGAAACCCCATTTTGAATTTTAATTTAGAAGATTCTGTTGTTGCACCACCTTTGAGGAGTTCAGGTTCTAGTTGGTTTTGTTTTTATTCAAAATTTCCCAAAACATTATATTTAAATGGGCATTTTCTGAATGTCAAGCATTCCTGTAGCAGCTGTCCTACTTGGTAAAATGTTTCTTGTGTAATCTTTGAAAAGAAACCTGCAAACCAAAACCTGTCTTTTTGGTTTACTGTAGGTTCAGTATTGTGGCAGTCAATGAGGTTGGTGCTGGACCCCCTGCTGAAGCCAGCATCACAACTCCAGAATCCAGAGGTACAAAAGTAGCAGAGTCCTTATCACTGTCTGTTCCTGAGGACAAAGTCACTTCTCTGGGCTGCTGTGTAACTAGCAAAAGGGAATAATATTTAGACTGTCAACACCGCATGACAAGGAGTTGTGCACTGAGGAATCAATATCATATCAGAGAGAGTCCTGCTCTTTAGCTATATACATTATTAGGCTACACAGTATGGTAATAACTTGAGATGCTGATAAGCCCAAACAGGTTTGGCCTGAGTTGTATTACAGATGAAAAACAGCTCAGTGATCTGAGGCAGTGACTGAGAGGACTTGCTTCCATTTTCTAGATGAGATTCCAGCACCTGACAAACAAATATATTTATTCTAATAATATTAAATACTTAACATGAAACTCTTTTCTCAAAACGTTCTGAGTTATGCCAAATATGGGAAATCATATCGCTTTTTGTTTTTTTTTCATAACTATATTTATTTTATTTTGCTGTGTTAACTAATTAATAATAATTAACTAATTGATAATACACTAAAGGTATCACTAAAAGAATTGCAGAAATTTCATTAATTGCCAGAGAAAGGAGCGTATAGAGGTGCAGCACAAGTGAGAATGAAGTCAATGTTACTAAAATGTCTCTTTAGAAGAGAAAACAAAAGGCACTCCTCCTTCCTCAAGAAATGCAGTTGTCAAACACCTGGAAACTCTTCAACTATAGCAAACACTTTAAGTCTGTCTCTGAATCACCGGTATTCTGCTATTGCTTAGATAAACTGAACTTACAGCTTCTTCAGTGCTTCTAAAAATATGACATCTTTTCTTTGGTAATAACTCAGACGCACTGAAATGTCCTTACCTGGGGACTTGCAGAAGTTTGCTCTAGGGCCGGCTGACCTTGAGCCGTAAGCATCTGTGTCATTTGTGAAATGTCCGGACTGTGCAACAAACTGTGTTCATCAAGTCAAGCCAATTACCAGCCAATTAACTTAAAGTAGAAAACAACCAACCAACCCTACCCACCAGAAAAACATTCTGAGGGTGGGAAACTATCCTACTTCCCCTTGCTAGTCACCACAGTTGATTTGCCCTGAATTGCACTGGCACACGCTTTCTCTCTGCTAATGTGAGCAGGAACAGCCCTTCCTCACGTATAATGTTAGAAATGATGTTACTGTATCAGGTAAAGCTGTGTAGAGCTGAGCCCTGAGGAGAACCAGGGAAAAAACCTGATCTCAGGGCTAGACTGCAAAAATATGTAATTGGGAAAGTCATAAGGGAGTGATGTTGGCTGCTTGTGACCTGCTCTGGAGACATCATTACTGAAACGACTTGCAGTCTGTGCATCATGTGAAAAATACATGCAGCTCTATCTATGCGGGTTATCCAAGAATAAACTGAAACAGCATTCAATGACAGTCTCGTGATACCCATATGAGGAAATTGTAACTGATAACAGACAGCTGTTCAAACTAGAGGGAGGGAGGGAGAAAGGGGGAAGGATTGCTTGGAAACTAAAATTAGGCTCAAAATAATGCATCACTTTTTAAAATGAAGGTAACTACCTTGTAAATCAATTTAGCAGGTATGCTAGATTTTCAGGGATCTGAGATTCAAAAGCAAGACTAGGTATCTTTCCCAGACCAATGCATAGCCCTGACAGAAGGTATGAATTTGCTGCAGAAGTTTAGGTGTAAGTTACTTGGGCTGGTATAAGCATGAAGTCAGTTTATGTGACCAAAGCTTTCCTTCTTGACTTTAAAATCTGTGACTTTATTAAAAAAAAATTATAATTATCAACTTTGAATCAGATCATAATATGGTCTTTATCTCTAAATACCCTACATGTTCCTTAAAAATGAATTACTGGTCAGCATGATGAAATACATAAAATTAACGTACGCTTTCCTAGCTTTGTGGGATAATATTCTAGTTTGACTAGGCTTTTCAAAGAGGCCTAAGGGGGATTAAGTATCCCAATTCTGCTGGATCTGAGAGTCACATGGAGTCTTTGTGCCTTGGGTTCCTCAGCAGTCCATAAGGGCTTCATTTGTTCAAGTTTACTTTCCCTCACTAGGGAGGGATTCACTACTGTTACAAGAAAGGATGGTATGAAATTCCCGTGTTGCATTCTCACCCTGGCAGAGGAGCCAAAAGGCACAGTAACGGTGAATAACTGCCCACTTTCAATATCTGAAAAGTTTAAATTTTAGTCTGTCATTGCTAGTGTAAGAATACATTTGTACATGTGCACATATATATGCTTGTGTGTATGCTTGTCTATAAAATGATGCATCTGAGTTAGGAACATTCTTTTTTCTGCTGCAGTCATCTGTCTTAATTCTGGATTTCTCTCTCTGCTAGCTAAGGAAAAATCAACATGGCTTTTCCTATCCAGAAACCAGTCTTTAAGGAAGAGATACACAGAAAATTTTCTCGAAGCCACCCAGTGTCTGCAAAATGGTATAAACCACAACATTACAGGTAAAATCAGACTAGGCTCTCTCCTTATCATTCAAGTTTTGCTTAGACCTCATCTTCACGAAGAACAGAATGCACCTCACCTTGCCTGAGACACTAGTCAGTGGGGAGAAATAGGAACTTTCAGGATACGGTTTGACCTATTTGAACTGACAGGCACTGGGAAGAGATTAATTGATCTCCCCAGTGTGACTTTTTTTTTCACTAAATCTAGGCAGCTAGTTCAGAGCTGGATTTTCACATAGTAGGTATCTAAAATGAGGGTGAAATGAAGCCAAAGCAGATGTTTCTCTATGATTAATGACTGTATTTTCTCAACATGAATATGTGGAAGTGGCTCAAAAAGAAATAATAGAAAGTGTCATATATTGTGTTAGCTAGTCTGGGGCACAGAGCTCTGTAACAAAGCACTTAGCCTAAGTCACCAGAAAACCATGTTATTTCAAATTACTCACCACTCTAATGTTTCATATCTATACCGATGCTGTACTTGGTCCTTGGAGCCAGCGTGGAAATCTGAGTTTATCTACTGAACTTCACAAGAACTTAAAGATACTTGAGAACAAATGTTGCCCCTGACTAAGTATCCTTTGATAGTACGGTGGTGGTGGAACAGATAATGAATTCTAGGGTGAAAGGTGATTTCTGAGGAGATGCCAATTGCATCTGTTTGCCCTGGAGCGGGGCAATAAGTGTCACTTGGTTTTCAGGTTACATATCCTCTTTTTGTCTGATTACCTTTCTGATGATCAATTGTCTATAATAATGTCACTTACGCAGGAAGTGGGAAAGTTTCCTTGTAAACTGAAAGAAGTCTAGAAGTGGAGGAGAAAAACCAGTTAATTTTTCTTCAATGATGTTGGGTTGCAGATTAAATAATACTTCTTTTTAACACAAGTAGAAAAAGTAACTGAAAAAACTGAAACTTATTTCTTATATTATCTGTGTGCATATATGTTTCTATTTTTAGGTATTTCTGTGAATGTTTATCAGGAAGTTGTCTATTTTTCTGAGGGGAATTCCATCTGGGTGAAAGGAGCTGCAAATATGTCTGATATATCTGATTTAATACTCTTCTATGCTGGCTGGGGGAATATTACGTCCATCTCGGTAGACTGGCTTTACCAGAGGATATACTTTGTCATGAATGAAAAGGTAGTGCTCTAGGGCTTAATTAATTTCTTATTTAATTTGAACCATTATTGTGATTTATTTTACATTAGAAAATCTGATTTATGTATGGATATGCATGCACAAAATATAATTATAGAAATAGATGTTTTACTTTAATAATATTCACATACTTCAGAGTTTTTAAAAAGGAGAAAGGCTTAAATATTAGGCAATATTTAAAGCAAAGAGGCTATATGGAACTCTGTGTCCTTGGAGGTTTTTTTTTTTTTTTTTCTCCTTAGGATGTAAAAAACTTTGGTTTTAGCTGCTTTGGTTTTGAGACTGATTTCACACCCTCCTCATACCAAATATATAAGTGACTTTCTTTCTGTGACTTGTTTCTCCATTAAGGCTGTTCGGTTACTATTCTGCTTCAGGAAGGTGGTCAGATAACTAGTTAGTAATTACAATGCCCTTCATAATTGGCAAAAGATATTCAAGAGAGAAGGTGTTTCATTCCAGCAATGACAGCTTAGATTACAACTGTTTCAACTTGAAGTAAAAATGAAGATGGCAACCCTGCACTACTCATGAAAGATCAGTTACACAAATGGTCAGGCTTTGCATGTAGTCCTCCAATGCACAAAGGACTAGAAAATTGCCCTAAATGGTTAGTGGGTTTTTTTTTGATTTTCCAGTCCTCTTGCCATGCCTGAGTTTTCAGTTATTGCTCAAAGAACAAAAAGTAGGAAAAGCAGCAGTGATAAAAAGATAAAAATGAGCTGCAGATGAAGAGCCTGATGGCAGGGGTTTCTGAATCCGATGCATGTTAGAGAAGCCCCAGGGTATTGCTCACAGGATAAGAAAAGCACTTCCTTCCCTCTTTTGCCTTCCCTGCCAGATCATTTCAAAGTACAGTTTGCCTATATCTCTCCAAATTGCATTTTTCTCTCCAGCTTAGAGGTAGGAAGTCAAGAGGAGGGTAGCTGACAGACAGTTCTTTCAGGATAAGCTGTCATGGATGTATTTGTACTTGTATACAAGTGTTATACTTGAGTGACTGACAACTCAGGACCCCAGAAGGACCTAGAATTGTGAGAGAGGTGTTTCACTGTCTGGTTCCCCTGAAGCGATCTCAGGTCAGTTTGTTTGCTCATTAGCAAACACCCTATGAATGCTTCACTAGTTTTGATTCTCATTCCCCAGATACATGTCTGCCATTTAGAGAACTGCACGGCAGCTGAAGACATCACTCCTCTTTATGTGACATCCCCTAGGAAGATTATAGCTGATCCCTATAATGGGTAAGTGTTCTCCTTTGAGCACTTGGTGTCAAAGGTGCTATAAAGCTTCTCTCTAATTTTCTTCACTTCACTAGTCATCTGGGTTCTGTTTCTGACTTTTGCCTTACGAAAACAGTGCAATTGGCAACAAAAAACAAACTAAGAAACAATCAGAAAATGAGTGACAACATGCAGCACTGTTTTTTTCCTATTCTTCTCTATGGTGTTAGCAGAGCAGATAAAGTATTTCCAATGCAGAAATTAGGTTTTCAGACATTCGGTGCTTTTACGACTGTGAAGCTCCATGCATTTTAAATGTCCATGTTTAACACTTGAGGTATTATGGAAGAATATTCTCCAATAATCTGTCAGCCGAATCCCCAGAAGGTAAAATGAGATGTGCTTAATTCTCCCAGGATATATATTAATAGCACCAAAACCACTTTCCTATTGTCTGCATCAAGGCAGGCACATCTCTGAACTGTTAAAATATTTGTGACTCATCTGTAAGTTTGTTGCATTGTAGTTATTTGTATCTATTTTGCTCCATGGCCAGCTATATTTTCTGTCTCCTGGAGGATGGCATATACAGAGCAGACCTTCAACTCTTTCTTGGCACTTCCTCCACAGTTTCAAGAGTCGTGAAATACAGTGCTCTGAGAGACTTTGCTATCAACTTCCAATCTAAGAGACTTATTTTCTTCAACAAAACAGAACAGGCCTTTGTGTCAGGTTTTCTTGATGGTTCAGAATTTCACACACTGCGATCACACGTGCCACTTCATGACGTGGAGAGCTTTGTTTATGAGGATAACACATTTACTGTCACAGATGGCTGGGCAGTTTTCCATGAGGAAGTCTCTCCACTGGGGGGTTCTAGCTTCAATGAGTACATTGTGGATTGCAATTTGGCATATCCAGAATACTTTGGCTTTGGCAACTTGGTTTTCTATGGAGCATCAACTCAGCCTTTTCCATTACCAACTCCTCCTCGGCTTGTCACGGCACTATTTGGACTGGACAAAGCTGTAATCTGCTGGAGACCACCTGAACTCACTATTGGAACCAGTAAGTTCAGTTGTTTCTTCCTAAAAGCCTACTCCTTTCCTTTCCAGAGGAATAACTTCCTGGTTTTCCTTTTTCTGACGCTGGGCTTTGGTGACATCAATAGCTGATCCTGCTGAAAGATGTGGAATTACCTCACTTTGAAAATTTTAACCCCAGATTTGCAGTAAAATAGCTAAATCGACTGGCTAAATTAATACAAGTTGATATTGGTAACTCATTTGTTATCTGCAAGATTAATAAGCATGACTCCATCTTAAGTACAGTATGGTGTAGCAGTAGTGATTGCTGATATCACACAGAAAATGCATGCCAGAGAGGTAATGACTTCTGACCTATGACTGTGCTATGGTCTTTACCCTCTGTGCATGTGCCTTTAGTCAGCAAAAAATGACCTGATTGGGGAAAATTTTGGTTCTTCCAACTTCATTCCTCATGGGGGATTGAGCCACAATTCTTGGTTTGTCCCAGAGCAAGAGGATGTGAATTTTTAATTTTTAATTTCCTAATTACCCTGATACTGTAATTTTTGAAATGAACCTCCAATATACAGTTTTCTCAAATAACATGCACCATCTGTGACAGCCATCTACTCTATAATAACATGATTGCTTGGATCCCACAGGTCTGTCTGCTTGGCAGAACTGGACTTATGATGTGAAAGTGTCTTCTCAGCATCCATCTGAGAAGGAATGGGTTTTCTCAAACATTAGAGACACCAGGTTTACAGTGAAGGAGCTGGCCAGCTTCACGGCATATGAAGTGTCAGTCAGAGCTGTATCTCCTGCTGGTGAAGGGCCATGGTCAGAGACATTTAGAGGCACAACTTTAGAAGAAGGTGAGATTTGCTTTGTCAGCAAGGAGAAATGAAGAATGACTTATGTGTATAGCTTTCCACTTGGTGAGGCCCCCGCTTTGGGCAAAAACTGCAAAATGAGGGGCACAAAAAGAATTGTCTTAAAAACATTAAAGAATACAGGATAAGTAAACTTTCTGTTAGTTGAAGTAGTAAGATTCTCAAACTACGTTAATGGTATATATTATGTATATATTATTACTACTTATTTACCTTTTTCTAATGCAAATATGCTATCAAACACATTATTTTATATACTATCAATCAAGTGAACAGGTATTTGAGGTGTTATTCCTTTCCTGTGCTCTGTAAAGCACTTTCTATGATGAAGTGGTTTGAGTAGTGCCTTGAGGGTTAACAACAGTTCAGGGGCTAAAAATCCTTGATTTATTTAAAGGATAAAAATCCTTGATTTGGGCATAGATAATGGGCAAAATGTACGTATGCACAATGTCTGAGATTTGTAGATCTTTGGAACGTATTTGAAATCTAGTTTCCCCATAATAACTGCTGTCTGATGGGAAAATAGATTTCAGTTTAAGGCACTGGTCTGGCACTTTAGATTAGGAGGATGACTTTTGCCTGACTTCAGTAAGGCCAGGTTCAAACCCACAGTGGTTTTTAAGCATCTAACAGGGTTCCAAATTGCTTTATTCTTCTGAACCTAAATGTGCACTAGATCTCTGGATTTTTCAAATGTGGATATTTTCATGTCTTTTTTCTATATCCGTTATTCCTTAGGGTAGGTGCAGTTTTAGCTATGCTTCTGTAAATTTCCAGAAACAGAAACACCTGCTATTGAAATACAAATATTGCACAACCATTGCTTGTTGGTGTACACAACTGCAGTTTTCTTTATTTAGCCGCTGAAGAGGAACCGTATATATTGACAGTGGGGGCTGAAGGGCTCTGGAAGCAGCGGTTGGATAGCTATGGGCCAGGAGAACTCCTCTATCCTCATATAAGAAATAGTTCAGGTAAATGCTAAGCAAAGAGCAGGCTGCTGCTAAAGACTTGTTGGTGATTATTAGCGCTCCATAAATTTTATCAGCAGGACTGAAAGACAGGAGCTTTCATTGCAGCACTCTAGACTTGAACGCAGTGCATAAAGGAGCTTCACTGAGCCATCCTTTTTTCTACTTTGTGGATCAAATTAATTCTTAATGAAAGCCTACTGACATCACCACAGTCACAGCAGAGCTAAAATCAACTCTTTGAACTAAATATTTCCACCTCCAGCATCCCCATATATGTCATAAATTTATAATCATCAGGGCTGCATATGTACTATGTATGTTTATATAATAAACATTCTATTCCTATAATTCCATAATACATTGTATTTCTATAAGGAAGTATCTATCTGCATGTTAACTGAGCCTAACTGTTCATTTTCATTTATTTTTTGAAAAATGAAGTGCCTGGTTACTTTTTATTCTTTTAAAAAAATATGGTTTTTTTTACATGTTTGTGAAATGCTTAATATCTTCCCTTTCTTCTTCAAGACCTCGACTGGTATAACGACACTCTTTATTGGATTAATTCCGTGGGGGAAGTTCAGACCTGGTCGCTGAACAAAAGAGAGGCTATCACTAGGAATACTTATGTATCTGCCATCAGAAATGCCAGGCTATTGGCCTTTGATTGGTTAGGTCAATGCTTGTACTGGGCTGGCAAAGCAAATACGGTAGGTATAATTGCACTTCAGAAAAGGGAAAAACCATAATGTCAATAAGAAAGACTGTAAATCAGTGTTTGGGAAGATAATACCTACTTCTTGCAACTTGAGATACATTTGGACCTTTTGCTTTTATAGTGTAGAGAACAAGGAGATCTTTCTTCCCTTGAGTGAATTTCCCAGACTTGCACAAAATTAGGGGTAAAATGTTCGCTAATATTTATTAAAGCAGGATATTGAATTCCAGGTGCAAAACAGGCAAATCAAACATGCTATTAACAGCTTTGTTGGATTCAACATTGTAAAAGTAAGTGAAGACGGAGAAAATGGAGGCTGCCAAAGTTGATCTGAGCGAAGAAGTAGATGGACTTTATTTTAATCAAATTTGACACGATTTGTTTACACAGACATTTTCAAGATTGGCCTCTCTGCTGTAATATTTTGCAGATCACTGCAGATAAAAAAATAATTACAATTGCACTTTGTACACTTTCATATCAGGAACACTGACGTGAATTATTTAAAAGGTATCTGACTTCGAAATTGCAGTGCTAATTTATGCAGTGCTGTCAAATTATGCCTTTCATTTCTTGTAAGTGCAAAGTCAGAAGCTGTTTTAAAAACTGGAGCTAGGAGGCCAGATTTCACCCTGCCTTGCACCCTCATTTACACTTGTGAATAGTGAATATAAAGTGGGTGCGAAACTCTTGTCAGACAGAAGGCTGCCAAAACTGGGAAAGCCAAGAGGAAGAGATATTTCAGCTTTTTCTTTTGTTACTTTCTGGCAAACATTAACTAATAATTCTTCATACTTACACTCTGAATACAAAAGGTTTAGTTTTTTTAAAGCCTAAGGCTTGCATCAGCTTCTGATTAACACCTTGGAAAACTCATTTATGTATACTCTATTTATCATGGCTGATAATTTAGATGTGATGTTAAAAGCAATGTGTTTCTCCCTAGATCTACAGAAAATCATTGCTCGAAGACCATATGGATATTGTGGCTCATGTTTTGTTTCTAGTGAAGGATCTAGTAGTGGATTCAGTAAATGGCTATTTGTACTGGGCCACAACATATTCAGTGGAGAGCGCAAGACTGAATGGAGAGGAGTATCTTATGTTACAAGAGCAGCTACAGTTTTCTGGTAAACAGGTGACTGATTTTTTTTTTTCTTTTTTTTTTCTTTTCTTTTTTTTTTTTTCTTTTCGTTTTTGAGTGGGGGAGGGACAGGACAGGGGTGTATTTTAGTAGTTAGATCTGTTGAATATAGTCCGTGTTCACATTGCCAAAATCAAAATCAGCATGTTATGACCAGAAGAAGAATATTCCTTTCTTGTAATATTGTTATATCATTTTGAGAGCAGTGTAAGAATTAAATCATGTAATAGCTGTATTAAAAATTTCAAAATTCTAAAGTCAGACCCTTGCAACAAAATGTGGCATTAAATATGTCCTTGTTGTTGTAAGGCTGCTCCTTCTCACATCTGAAAAGTACTTGCTCTTCCCAAATGACTTAAGTGTCATGATCAGTTCTGGCTTTTCCATCAGAATATGGAGTCAGAGTTCCATAGAATCCTGCTTTCTTTCAGATGTTCCCCAGCGTATGGGTCCTGGCAGGGCCAGTTTTGAGGCTAGACACTTGCCAGGGGCCCTGGAGTTGCACTTCAGGCTGTAGAGGTGCTGCTGCAGAGACAGACTTTTGCCTGTACTGATGAGAGAAGGGGAAAAGCAGCTGGTGGCATACTTGTTCTCAGTGCAGCTGGCCCTGCCATAGTCTGTCACAGCTTGTTGCTGCTGCTGCAGCACTGGTGAGGGTGTCAAACCTGCCACTGACAGTCCCCATCCTGCCTGATCCTGTCCATTGTGCAGTGGCAACAACCGTGTTTTGGGGTTCTTGAGACTCTCCATCCCCAACTCTTAATCTTTTCTTCTCCATCTTCTGTTCTCTTGCCCAAGTTAGACACAGGCCTGGCCCCATCTTGGCCCCTTTTCCCTTGCTATATGCTGCAGGGGAGCTCCAGGAGGCTGAGAAGAGTCTGCTGCAAAGCAGAGCAGCTCCTCAGGGAGAAGGAAAGGGGGCTTCTTGCAGAAGCAACTGAAGAGTGGGGCAGTATAGGCAGAGAAAAGCTATGAGAGGTTGTTGTTTCAGCTGTATTAAGGCAGATAATGAGCCCCATACAAAAGCTGTAGAGGAGAAACAGAGATGCCATGTCTACCTATAGCTCACCAAAGCCCATGTAATATATGGGAGCCCATTAACTCACCTTTCCCTACCTGGAGAGTTTTTGATGTGCTCTGAGGTCCTCACAGACAAGATCTGCATGTCTGCTGACCTCTCCCATGCTTTTATTCTCCATTCCTCCCTCTCTGATGTCCTATGAAGCTCTTAAGGCCTTGGTTCATTGCTGAGTCCTCATGGATCATTGTTGCCTCCCCCAGCCCTACCCTGCCTCAGCCACCATGTGGAATTTGCCATGCTAAGATTTGTCCTCATTCTTGCTAGGTGAGATTCAGTATGGCCTGTGCAGTGAAGGAACTCTGAGACTGGATATCCACCTCATGAAAAGAATTGCCAGGGTCTCAGCAGCCACATATGTGTTCTTCCTTTCTTTCTTTCCTTTCCCTTTTTTCCTATCCTTCCTTTTCTTTCTTTCCTTCTCTTCTTTCCCTCCCTGCCTCACTCCTCTATCACTCTCTTCCTTTTGTGTCTGAGAGAAAAGTGATGGATGGCCCAATTCCCTGGCAAGAGAACTCCTTACTAACACAGCAGGGACTGAAGGACTCTGGGAGTCAGTGTGGTTGGGACTGCAGATCCAGTGAGCCTTTGAACCTTTTCCAGGCTATACTCTGAGCAGGTCATGCTGAGCGACTGTGCAATCTATTGCACTGCTTTAACTCCATGGAGTCTCTCTCAAAGAAAAGCTGAATGCTCGTCCCCTCAAATCACAGTCTGTATGGGGTTTTACCCTCTCTTCCAAGCATTGGAGCAAGCCATAGGTTGACTGCAACAAAAAGGTCAACTCAGATACATTATCTGCTGCACCAGGTTCCTTTAAAACACAGCTTGCGCTAAAGAAGCCTTTGTTTTTATTCAGTCTGTTGTACAATTTATGCCTCCATCTTACCTGAAGCCTGGTTCTTTGAAGTTTAAAAACGGCTTTTAATAAAGATCTATGTTTCTTGGCTACCTTTGTATCATTCCCAAGAACATTTCAATCTCCTTTTCCAAAGGAAAAGAGACTGATATTTCTGTGATTATAAAAAGAGCCAAGCCTGCTTTAGTCTCTGGAAGGCAATTAACATTTGCAAAGGTCAGCTTGTATTACAGGTCTCTGTTACATTCATGAGGGTTTGGGAAGGAGAGGGAAAGCTGGTTCTGGTGTATCAGCAGCTATATGTGTAGACTTAAATGCAAAAGAACTGAAGAGTATTTGTCACATGTCGAGTGAAAAGTCACTGTATCTTCCAGTACAAGCCTCACACCTTTCTACAGAAGCTGGCTGGTGTGGATTGTCTTCATGGGAAGATAGATGCTGTCCAAGCTCAACAGCACGTTTACACTTATCATGTATCTTCTGGGTGATCTGTTGCAAAGGACTGACAATTTGAGGTTTATTCTAAGCAGCAAATGTCACCTTCCTTGCCCTTCTCTTTTGATTCGCTACCTGTTTCTCTGAATTGCCTCATTGTGACCTCAGATTTCTTGTTCTTGTTTTCAAGAACCTTGGCAGCAATAAAACTGCTTGTCTGCTCCTGTCATTTTCTTTTTTTTTTTCTGCACCTTTCTCTATGTCAGTGGTACCAGCCTTCAACCATCCTCTTATTCACACCTCCTACAAGCAAACATCTCCTGCTTCCCTGCTGCCCTTAATCTATGCACTGACTTCCTGAACTCAGCCTCCTGCTGTGAAGCATACAGGAAAAAAGCCAAGTAAAAACTTCTCTATTGAGAAGTGACCAGTTATAGAAGCAGGTGTTTGTTTATTAAAATAAAACTCAGATAAACCCAACAAATGAAAAAGGGCAGTTTAACATTCTTTTATGGTGGAATTATCAAACTGGCCATTATTGTCCCATATGAAGATGCACAATGTTTGCACAAGTACTAACATGTATCTTCCTTGCTCAGTGAACTCCTTTATCCCAAAATGAGTACCTCTTACTTCAATATTAAATCACAGATGTAATAATTAATTGTCATTATCCAACAATTGGATTGTGTTCTTACTGCTATTTTCTAGCTGGTTTTATAATATGGAATTGCTGCTCAGCCGGTCAGTGCAAGATCTTCTGCAGTGTATCCTGCAGTATATCCTCTTCTGCAGTATCTCCTTTTATCTTGCAATCTGAGTGGTAACAGCCAAAAAGATTACTATAGGAGATGACAGATTTTCTAAAAAAATAGAATAAATAAATATAAAGGTAGAGCTTTGAAAGCCTAATTTCTTTGGCAGGAACTAGATCCTTTTATGTCAATTATTTTATTTTCTAATCAGTTGTTTAGCTTAGCTGATGCATATTGGCATAGCTTGATTGCTTTTGGCAAAACTACTCTGAATTTTTCCAGCTTCGGGTGTGTCACAGGATTTCCAAAGCACTTAGGTAGTCATTTACACTATACAATAAGAGTGGGACAGAAGTAATTTATAGGGGAGCAGCAAAGTGTGTTATTTGCAGGAGGGACCATGGCCCTCTAGGTGTGGTCTCTTAATATTTCTAGTCAAGGAGTATTTCAAGAAGCTAAATTTATGTTGCATCTTATGATATTAAGTTACACTGCATGTTCACAACTGCATATCATGTCCAAAGGCCAGTACTTCATGAAATGGAAAACGTTTGTCCCAGGCAGGGGGGTTGGAACTAGATGATCTTAAGGTCCTTTCCAGCCCCAACTATTCTATGATTCTATGAGGTGTTAAATTGCTGCCTAAATCCTGAAAAAGAATAGTACAAATATTTCCTTGCCTTTTATTAATGGGGATACAGGGATCAGGAGAAAGAAGATAGGAATGTCTATAGAAAAAAGTTAACAGTCACAGCAAATAAAAGTGGAGCAAAGAAAGAAGACTCAAACTTTAAAAAAAAATCAAGGTAGATTCAAGAAGATGCAATTTGGAATTGGGAGGGAAAATAGATAAATGGGTTAAAAAATAACATGATTGACTAAATATGCACACAGGCACATGCATACTGTGTGATATTTTTAACAGTAAAATCTACAGGAGCAATCATTTAAGCCTTGATTTTCTGACATATAATGTCAACAGAAATATGCCGAGAATGTGATTACATAAGGACCAACAGACAACTAAGTGATATGGCATTTGCTTTCCTGTCATCATCTTCTGCGGTTTATTAATGAAGAGCTAAAAAAAAAAAAAGGCTGCTCCACTTACATCCATAATGGAAATTTAAGCTTCTAATAGAATAACCACAGCTAGTGTTTGAATAAGAAGTTTGAGACCTGCTGGAAACCATGTTCAGGGAAACCCCTAACAGCTTATAAGCTGTGCTAATGACATGACATAGACTGAACTTGATAACATTTAGCACACTAATTGGTGGAAGCAAATTATTTGTTATTCATGGAACAGATTATTAGATATTGATTTCTATTATTGCTGCATACGGTATTGAATCTGTTATTTACTGTGAAAGCAAGAAAATCCTATTTTGGATATTAGATCCTGTTAAAAATAACCAGAAAGCCTTGCGCCGTGCTACTCATGATGCCATCTAGACAACAGTTATGTCTAAGGGCTTTTACCTTAAAAGCGAAGATGTGTTCAAATTGCCATTTGGACTTTCTGTTTTCTTAGGTGGTTGGTTTAACTTTGGATCTCACCTATGGTTTTCTTTACTGGCTTGTACAAGATAGCCTATGCCTAAACCTATACAGAGTTTCTCTTTGCAAAGAAGGGTAAGTAAATGTATAGCATGCGCTGGTATTTTCTAGGTTTTGTAGTACTCTAAAAACAAATTTTGCCCAGTGCTGGGTTCACTGGTTACTGATTTAACAATTTAATTTAACAGCTAGCTGATGTCAAACTATATGTTGTGATGATTGTTAACACAGTTTTACAGTGGGAGAAACATAGTATGGAAACTCAACTGAACTGAGGTCATGCTCACGAATTTTTAGACTTAGCTTTAGGAAATAATCACCATTTATTGTCTATTTTGTGTTAGCATCACAACTCCTGACAGTTTTGAAGTGCCTAGAGCTGTAACTTGTTCATCTTGCTCAGAGATCAGGGCTTGAATTGACACCACTTTCTCACCTGAGCAATCAGTGCTCATCAGGCTTTCCTTTTGATCATCCTCAGCATGAAATGTCTGCATTATTCCTGAAAGACAAAGTTTAAAAAACAAAACAAGCCAAAAAAGGTTTATTGGTAAGCTTGAATATATATTAAGACCTTGAGGAAAGCAGTAAATTTGTTCTCTAAGTGCCAAGTGCATGATGAGCTCATGAAACTGTATTTTTACTCCTTTTCATCTGGAGTTATTTTTCTTTTTAAGCATCAGATTAAACTCCTTAAACTTAATTGAACTGTAGATGTATTTACTTGTGCTCGTGATGTTGCGGGCTGGCTTTGTGTGGAATGAGATTAATTTTGTGACTGATTTTACACTTGCTATGATTAATGGTAAACATTTAAAAAATAAAAATATGTTGATTAGTCTTAGCCAGAACATGGAGCTCCATTGTGAAACAATGGGCAGCCAGAAATCATTGTCCCTGGCATACCAGAATAGAGACATTGGAAGTAATACATCCTAATTGACCTGATTGTGCATAAAAGCTTTTCCAAATTTGTTTGGATAGCATGTGTCTAAGCTGAAACATGTTTCTGAGATGGCAAAATGATGCCTCTTACAAAGTATTTAGTTGCTTAGCAAGATAGTAAATTGGGACAAAAAAGAGGCCTGTGAATTTTGATGTAGAAGTAACAAGACAGAATAAACCACCACTGATCACCACAGTGGAGGAATATGTTAAGAATTTAACAAATAGTGGAATTTCATTGAGGAAACTAGCAAGGTCAGATTAATCTGGGGATAAATCTGCTTTAAGGAAGTAAAATGAACCTCATGCTGTGAAGTAGACTGCACTGTTTCTGTGAAATTGCTGAGAGAAGGTGGGTTGATTTTTCAAAATACTCAATTTTTTACATCCAGGCATCAGAATGCTAAGCCATTTCATAACTACTTTCTAATGAAATCAAGGGAATGAAGGCTTTTTGCAGGTGTTCCTGCCATGTGTTTTTCTGAAAAGTGTTCTTCTGTAGAGAACTTAAAGAAAACTTTTTGAATTGTTTTTCTGCCTCCTACATGACAAGAATTTGAATGATGAGAAACGTCCTGATATGTCAAACACTGCATAAATCTTGTTCTCTCTACACTTGTGTTTTCAGTTTGCTAGTTTCATACATGTTTTCACAGTTGTGGTAATGCGATCATCACAGAATTTGCAGCATGGAGTGCTTCAGACATATCTCAGGGTGCACTGGAATACTACAGTGGTCGTCTGTTTTGGATTAATAGTCTTCATTTCATTACAACTCAGGAAGTCAATCAGAGCCTTAGCATTCCCTTCTCACAACCAGCAGAGTTTGCAACCTTTACCCTTGTTCACACATCACTTAAACCCTTGCCAGGTATGTTTTTTTCTTTATCTAAATCCCTCAATAAAAGTATTCAATGTCAGCCCATGATTCTTCGTTCTTGAAATTCTTTAGTCATTTGACAAAAGGTAAGAACAACAGCAACTTCTTCATAAATATATCAGGCTATTCTTGGATAATGTGTAATTATAAAAGTTTACAGGTATGGCTAAAAAGAATGCATGGTGTTGTTATTCATTGTTTTTATCTAATGAATGATAGTTTACAGGATTTTCTATAGTACTTAAAGCTTTAAGTCAGGTTTGAAAAGTTTGCCTATTGCTCACATTGTTTAGTTATTATTTCTTTCTCTCTTTATGGACAGGAAATTTTTCTTTTACACCAAAAGTGATTCCAGATTCAGTGCCAGAGTCTTCATTCAGGATTAAAGGAAATTCTTCAAGTTTCCACATCATCTGGAGTCCTGCAAATGTGGAATGGGGAACCGTCTTTTACTGCGTGGTATCCAAAGCTCTGCAAGTAAGGATATTCATACTATGTATTATTAATAATGAGGGTTTCCTCCTTATTATCTATATGTATTACTGCATCTACTTGCTGAGGTAGCTATTTTTAAACAGAAATAGTTTGTTTCTTCTCAAGCATTTGCAAATCGGTCAAACAACCAAACTAAGCTGTAAGTATAAAGCAAGCTGTCCTGTTTCTCTGTCACTAAGGCCAGCACAGGAGGAACACTGGCTTAGCAGTAGCTCTGAGCTAGCTACTGGGGTGTGAAATGCCAGGCGAGGAGCCTCCAGTGCTCAAAGATGTGTGAGAAATCCTTTCACAGTAACTCAGTGACAGAAGCGTCCTCAGAGCTGCCGGTGGGACAGCCTTTGCTTGAATGTGAAATCTAGCCTTCATCCACACTTAATTTTAGCACATTTGGCAAGCTTTACTTTAAATTCAAAGGGCAGATTACTAGCAGATTGCTGTGCATTGCTACAGTGCCACAGGAGTTGGTGAAACAACAGTCACTCACAGGAAGGGAAGCACTGTCTGGATTTAGTTGACCAGTTTGGTGAGGGGAATTTTGGAAATCTTAAAGCTTTTCTCAGACGGGAAAAAAAAAAAAATTTTTTTATTTTATGCTATTTTGTTTCATTAACAGTCTTCGGAGAGTGAATGGTGCCTCCATCCCCATAACCTGACAGTGCCATCCTACCAAGTTGATTGGCTGGAACCATTTACACTCTTTGATTTTACCGTCACTCCGTACACACACTGGGGCAAGGCACCAGCAACATCTGTATCCCTTCGAGCCCCTGAAGGAGGTACTAGAATTTTAAATCCCATTCCTCATTTGTTATGGGTACTGGGATGAGGTCTGTGTAAGGAAGTGAAACCCTTGAGAGGAATGAGCAGCTTTCAGGACTAGTCAGCTGCAGGCAAAGTTGCAAGGACATGTTCCTGAGTATCTTTGGTAATTATCTATTGCACACATAAATGCGCACAATTGCTGTAATAGAATTTGGAACAGAAAGCACATGACAGTATATCTACCACGTGCCTATGGCTATGAGCAAGAAAGAGAAATTAAGTTCCATTACAATGGCCATCAAAGGCTGCAAGTACTTATTAAATTTTTAATAAATGTTACGCACTTTTAACTTCAGTAAATGAGTAAAAAGTTCCCATGCAGGTCAAAGTTAAGTCAGCTAAAATGTAGTGTTGAGTGACTGGAGCACTAAGAAAGCTTATGAGCTGCAGTAGATTTTAAAGTCGATAGGGGGGATAGAGTATATGCTGTGAAAATTCTTACAGCTCCATTGTTACCTACAGGACTTGGATAAACAGACATCTCCACTCTGAGTGCAGGAGCGCATTTGTTTCTGTTTATGCAGCTCTTATTTTGCTAAGCAAGTTAAAATCAGATGCCTACACGTCAATGAAAAACAGAAAGGAATTACCATGAAGTTTCACATATTCTACTATAATATACACCTCACTGATTGCTGTCTTCCTCAGTCAGCATTAAGGTTGCAAAGCTCAGGCTCAAAACTAAAAGAGCTCCTTACAAGGTAGAATTTGTGTTTTAATAGGAGTACTTTGCTCTATGTTTTTTATCTTTATGTTTTTTTTGTGTAGTTCCTTCAGCCCCTACAAACCCTAGGATATATGTGTTACAAAATAACCTACATGAAAGTGGTGACACAGTGCCTGTGGAGTTCAGGTGGGACAGACCTGAAAAGGAAAATGGAGTATTATTGCAATTCCGGGTTTACTATCAACTCTTGAGTCAGAGTGACACTGCTAACACTTTCACAGAGTGGAACATGAGCAACGTTAAACCCACCCTGACACTCTTTTCCCTTATGGATGTGCTTCCCAGCTTTACAGTAAGGTTTCAGGTATGAAGAATTACTCAGCTTACCTCATGCTAGATGGTAGATGTTATCAGTACAGCCTGATGTCTTTGCCTAGGAGGTGTCACTGGGCCAGGGGCAAGAACTTGTGGTTTCTGCTTGTGGAACTGCTGATTCACTAGCTTACCCTTGGATACCCAGCTTAACCTTTCTCAGTATTGTATTATTCACTAAATATGGTGTAAGACAATGCTCCAGCTTTATGTAGGTTTGGTGAAGCCCCAAATAAACTTTTCTAGAGGTCTCCTAGAGCCATTGCTGAAAAAACTGCAATTTAAACAAAATTTGACTGAGCTGGTGGAGGATGACAGGCCATTAAAATGGAGACACGGATCAAGAGAAGTTCCACTGCTGGAAAAATGCAAGGACTCACAAATCTTGTATAAAAAGAGATTTCATATTAAAATTTGTCAAGACAACATGTTTTTGTTGTGACAAGAGGTTTGGAACACACAGAAAGTGTGCTTGAAAGATAAGTTAAAAGCAGGAAGGCATGTCATAGACCAGGTACTGATGGAGGAGAGCACCATGTAGGTTGCAACATCTACCAACAGCAGGAATTGCTGCAGCCTGGGGAAGGAGACAAGACTCTCTGCTGTCCTTCAAGCTACAATTTACAACAGATGAAGCATGAATTGTCATATTCTCAGCCACTGTTTAAAATTATCTTCATACCCATGAACTAGCCCTGAATGTGGCCTTTGAAATGATCAGCAAGGCCTTAGGTTAAATAGAGCACATGCAGATATGTCCCTAGCT
>JASSUY010012790.1:0-17767 GCA_032466535.1 Forpus xanthops | reverse complement strand
TCCACTACAGAGAGGACAAGGACAGTTGTTTGCCTGGTCGAAAAGTATTGTTGAAAGGTGAAACCACCATTCAGGTGTATGCTAAACCAGAGAAAGTGCTCAGTTTTTGAAGCAAGGCTTAATGAAGGTTTTACTGAATGCCCTTTGGAAAGTTTTCCCTGCTGTTCTTTACATACAGCCAAGCAGAAGTGATTTAGCAATTCAATCCTTAACTTTGTCAGTCTTCTCTGTCCTTTAATGACTCACAAAAACTAACATTTCACCATATGCTACTTCACTCCCCATCAAGGTTAATTATTAACCCAACCTATTTCCTAGTGTAATAAATGTGTAGAAAAATATATCTGAAATCTATGGAGAAATAATTAGTTTCCCTCAGCTCTTTTAAAAAAAGCTTACATGGAATTTAGGTGTTGGGTTGATTTTTTTGCATGATTTTGTACTTAATATCCCATATTATTTTTGTCACTACACCAATGATTTTTTAAAATATAACTAAAAGCAGACAATTTCTTTTACAACGGCAAGTTTGTAATGCATGTTGATTCCTTTAACACTTTATCATTTACCAGCTGAGAGTTCAGAAGCCTGCTTGCAAATTCCTTGCGGACAGCCACGGTACAAAGATAGCACAGGAAGTTCAATTTAGAACGTGCTGCTGATGTATTCTTCTCAGGAGAACCAAGCATTAAACATACTCTTTGCAAGAAGTCATTCCAGTCCACATCCTTCATAGATGATAACTTCTCAGCTAACCATAAGAAGCAAACAAGTAGTTAAAGATAATGCATCTTTGATAACACTTTAACACACTAGCAAATAACATCACCATGGATAAACAAGTTCCAAAGTTTACATCTATTTATAATTTCAGTACTTAAAATATTAAACAAAAATGTCAGTATTCATGTCTATAGATTATAGAAATCATAGAAATAAGAAACAAAGCATAAAAAGGTAGCAGAGAGCCTCAAAACATTTCTTAAAGCACAACCCTTGGACTTCATTTAAGTAAACATTTCTTGGCATTATATTTAGGAAAGGCAGTAGTTGCCCGTAATCATTACTAAGTCTTAATAAGAAACTGCATTTTCATTGGAGAAAATGTGAAGCAAAATCTAATGAAAGTCAGGAAAATTTCCTCAGAATCCATAAACTCACAGGGGTGACATGGTCTAGTGTGAGGTGTCCCTGCCCATGGCGGAGGGTTGGAACTGGATGATTTCAAGCTCCTTTCCAACCTAAACTGTTCTATAAGTCTATGATTAATATCTTATCTGCCATCCCGATATACTCCGGTATTTACAAATGTCTTTTGTCTTTTACTCTAATTTTACTCCAGAGTAACAACACCTACTGATGAAAGCAATTACAATTTACATTCGTAAAGGTGAAAAGTGGCTTGGATTTCAGGTATTTATCTTAAGTTTTCCATACTGTCTTTAATAATTATTGTATTTGAAGAAACTGAATTTGATGCTGGTCATCAACCAGAATGTTGTCCAGGAAAAACACTACAACCCTCAAAGGGTTAGAAGCACAAAACCCACTGGCCCATCTACAGACAACAGTAAAACATATCAGAACATCAGTGTGATAATTTAGCTACTTAAATGCAATATGAAATAAAATATGCGCACACACACCAGTCACTTGAATCTGATCATTTTTGCCTAGAACTCTAACCAAATGTAAAATACTTTCTGTTACTACAGTCTTGATTGGGAGACTGGGATACACTGTGTTCTTCTCCAACTCTAAAATTACTTCAACAAATTAACTCTCCAAAACACATACTTTACAGAAAGAAAAAAAGGAACATTTTTTACCTAGGATGAGGTGCTATATGAATTCTAAGATTACATATCTGGCTCTAGGCACAGTAAAGTGTAGTAACACTTCCTTAAGTAGACCAGAAGACTCTACTTAAGAGGGGAGGAAACATTAGACTCCTGACAATGAAAGACGTTTTGTTTTCAGCAGCCTTTCTAGACAATAGAAACTAACAACAACAAAACGAACTCCAAACTCCACATTATCTTTTGGAACATGATTCGCATAACATTCCACGATTAAAGGTGGCACTGACAAGGCTGCCTAGATAACAGCACATCAACAGTGCATATTTTAAGGTGCTGTTTTCATTTGCTTCTCTGTCTTTGCCAAATTCTACTCTATTTGGTTGAATACTGCAGCTGGAATATCTTATTTACAAAAAATAACATGGGAAAAACCACATTGTTTTTCCCCACATTTAAACAGTGTTGACCCATTTTAAAAGCTTTTGAGCATAGGCTTGTAACTGAAGAAGACAGAAAAGACGGGCATAGGACTGTTTGCACTTGAAAAGTCTACTCAAAATTGGTCTAGCCAAAAACATTACATATGTAACATCAGTTTCAGGAAGGTTATGACTTCTTCAACTACGACAGTTCAGCGTCTACAGAGTGAGTGTATAGGTTCTGTGATAGCAAGTTATAGCCTCATAAGAAGGAAATGAAGTTACAACAACTTCAGCAGATCCATACCTGAATATGTTGGCATATGTGAAGTTTTCAAGTCAAACCTAACTGGTACTTGCTTCATTATCTGGAAAAATAAGCAGACACATTACAACTAGTTGTAACTAGAAAAATAAGCAGACACATTACAACTAGTTGTAATACATTTCTGGAAATCTCTAAGTAGTTGAATGTGAAAACACAGAGATGCAAAAATTGTACAGGATGGGTGTACAAACCACTGCTTATTACTAAGACCTTTTCCATTGGTTTCTGGTATTTGTTCCAAGCAGATACTTGACATTTAACTCTACGTTTTGAATATAATTAAGTTGTTGGTATTTCCATGTAAGTGATCTTTTTTAATGCAAAATGATGGGATTTGTGCAGTTTATGTTTTTATTTTGCTGGTATGCGGAAAAAAGCTTGCATTTGGATTGTAAAAGCTACAGAAAGGTACAATACAGCTGAGAGCTCAGGAAATGTTTTAGCAATGCATTGCCATACAGCAAATACATATACATACACTAGATCATTCTAGAGTATTTAAAGTGATACTAGCACCCATGCGTAGGGAATTGGGTTTTTTAATCCCCACATCATTTTCTGATGGATGGCTGCTCAGTGACTGAGCGTCTGAGTGCGATTTTCTGCAACTAAGGCATACAAGAAAGGTAACTGTATACTGGAATGTAGCCTTTGACAGATGAAGCCTAGCTGTAACTAGAGAGCTGTTTGCTAGAAAGGTCTTTAACTCCATAGATCTGCAGAACAAAGGGAAATTTTACAACATAAGCTGACATTTCAGCTTGCAAAACTCTGCCAGCATCTAGTAAATCCCTTTCCAGGAAATTAAACTGCAAGCTTTTCAGCTTTACCAGGTGTCAGTATCATCCTTTTGTCTGCAGATTGCCAAGTGTGCAGTGACTTGGAATTTAGTGGGCTATTTTGCATTAATTCTGAGTCTGGCCTTCCTTGCATGGCAAGAAGATTAGCCTCCATGTGTGCATTAGTATGGACACTTAGCCTAATCCCATCTCTTCTAGTAATAAGAGAAGCAGTGAAGGGCTTTGTGGAGGAGTCCTGAGACTGAACCGAGACCTTATAGAGGTGGCATAATTCAAACGCATAATTACCTTTGAAATTCTCCACTTGGCAACAGCGTGCTACAAACATATTAAAACAACATTGTTGGGTAGTTTCCTTATCTAACTGTACAAGCTTCTTAGGTTTTGAGAGTGTTAGGAATTTCATTTAAACAAACAAAAGAATTGTTATAGTAAAGCAATACAGCAACTAAAAGCTGTAAAGAGTTTCTTAACAAACTACAGGCTTCCTTCCAATGAAAAATGTTGCATTTCCTGCACCTGATGCTTACAGTTGTTAAAGCAACTTCAGGTTTTTTTGCCTATCACTCCTTCTAACAATACCAAACACGTGCCCATACATGCACGTTTAATTGTCGCTGCAGTGCAAAGCTCTGATTCTTTTTTAGTCTTCACTTTGCTGCCAAGCATCAGCCTCTGCTCAAGAGAATCATCACAAACTGTTATCACATTAGGATCCATATGACCGAAATTGGATGCACATCTCTTGTAACTTCAGGTCTCCTTTTCCAGAGAAAAAAGTTCTTATTTATGAAAAACATTATCATGTCTGAAGTTTGAAGAATAACAAAAGTTATTCTATAAAGGTCTAACTCCTAACCTAGAAGGCTCCACAGACAACCTTGTGTTGAGTATACCAAGACACAGTTCTGTTTGTGTCCATTTAAGTAACAGATATCAAAGCAAGTAATCAGAAAACAAATCTACAAAAGCACTGAACACTGCATTTAGTAACTTCTGTTTCTCGTAAGACATTAAATAATGCCAGCATTCAATCCCAAAATAACTCAGTTCTCCAAATTAACAACCCAAAAGGATTATAAAAGACTGCCAAAAAAACCCACTTGAGATCTTGCCAGCTGACTGGGTGGAACTGCTTTAAAATGAGAATTATAAAACACAGGAAAGGACTTTCACCCTGCTTAAAGATTTATCTGCAAAATCAGCCTCACCCACAAGTTCCTGAATCTTCTATTTCATTTTGCTATACCTTTGGATTGTCAATGATGGGTGTTATGATAAGATCAGATTCAGTGTAAATGAGCTCTTTCAGTGTTGACTCCATATCCTGCTGACTTGAGTACATATTTTTAGCCTAAAAGAAAAAGGAAGTTTTTGTAACAAAAACAAATAAATAAAAAGTTTATGTTTATTCCTAAAGTATTTCATATCAACAGTATATCATACAGCTTGGCCATGCAAACAACATACTCTAAATTACTTCGGGTTTATGTAGTGGCAGATAGGACCAGCTAAGAATTATGATACAGAAACATGGTGGAAGAAAAAGCACCAGGTCCAAAAAGAAAGACTAAGAAAAAAAGAAAAAGAAGACAGCATTATCCCTTTTATACAGTGAGGAAAAAAAAGGAGACAAAGCATCTTTAACTCTTACACCTGAAGTTATGCACATTTATTGGTTTTCTTTTCCTCCAAATGACTTGCGCTCTGCAGGAACTGCTTTCTTTTTATCATTATGGAAGGACAGAGAAAAAAAAAGTGACTTTACCACAGATTCCAGGCTAAAATTCTAACTCTGAAGATATCACCATCCTTTAATATTCCTTTTCTACTCACCTTTTTCAAGCATGAATCTCTCTGTGAAGAATTTTGGATTGGGACAGTAGTAGCATCACTTACTTCTACTGCAGTGCTAGTTCTAGGTGTGGGACGAGAACTTAAAAGAAAGAACAATAGATAAATAAACCAACAAAGAGGACAGATAAAGTTCCACTGCAAACTACATTTTTGTTGCTTTATGGAATCTTTCATGCCATACTGTAAACTTCCAAAGCTGACAAACGTACATGATGCATTCCCTTATACATCAACTGGACATGAACGTCCTGCTTTTATATATGCCCTGACAAGTTTAAGATTAGTTAGTTAGAAATGAGAAGGGACTGGGTGATTTCTTTTTGCTGTTGTTAAATGAATGTAATTTGATTGTTTTCTCACTCACAGTCGCTCTCAAAAATGGATGCTAAAATATCATTATCTTAATTTTTAATAGCAACGTACAAAGAAAATTAACCCGATAAAATGATTGTCATTTATGAGAATTAAGAAGTGACCAAACCTCATTTATGAATGAGATCTGGGTTTACTTTTTAGTTTTCCTTTATAAAAATCCTGCCTGCTCATCAGAAAACAGAGAGCAGAATCTTACATATCTGCAGTTTCCATAAAGCTGCCATTGAGCTTGCTTTTTGTAGTATATGTTAATTTAAATTGCTTCAAATCAACTTTAGAATTATTAAAATTGGCAGGCCAGGATATTAATTTCATCAGCAACTTGAAATGGATGTGTTTCTTTTGATTAGCAGAAAGTAATATATACATTTAGCTGCAAATCACTTCTGTTTATTAGAAAAAGCAACTAAATTAAAAAGATAAACGCCACACAAAATTAAAGATACTCATGAAAAAACAATGATCAAATGACTAACATAGTTATTATTCTTATTCTTTTCAGAAGGCACATTTTATCTATTTTCAACAGGAAGTCACATTTAAAGAGCATAGTGAAGGAGCTTCAACATCTTACCTACCAGCTAGATAATACTATACAAAACATCCTAATTCTTATGTAAAAAATACATCAGGATCTGCTTGGAAGTTTAAGCACTCTGATTTCCTAAACAAAAACCATATGATTTCGTTAGGAGGTTGAACAATTTTTTTCTATGCTCCCATGTCTCAAAACATGCAGATCTGTTCATTTCTTTTCCCTAAACCTAATTTGCTTTCAGATGCGTTTGAGACAGAGAAATCTTTCCTACTTTTCCACTTCTGAGTTGGTTTCTCAGTTTAAACCAAGTGATCAGTGAATTGAACCAGTTGAAATGAGCAAGATCTATTCCCTTCACACATATAGAAGCTACTGCTGTTAAAGCTGATAAACCACTCCTGCAGCTTAAGTAAATCTTAGTGCCAGGTCAGAAGCTTCCTTTCCGTTAAAGGTTTTAAAACTTCAGTAAGTAACACATGCAGCTTTGAGAACTGAAATCATTGAAGAAAAGAGAATTTCAGAAAGCAATTACAAAAAATTTGTGTTACACTTCAAATTTTGCATCAAACAGATGTACTTATGTTGTTAAATATACTTATTTTTAATACCCTCACTCATGATATGATTCGGATTACATGTTGTTATATGAAGTGTTTGTAATGACACTGTAGCCTCTCTTTTCTTCAAATTGCTAAAGCAAATAGAAAATGCTATTTTAACTCACTAACAGTATGGCTTTAGCTGTGATGACAGAAGTTAAAAGTGAGATGAGAAGTAATCCTTTATTAAGAACAACTGAAATAATTGGAAAAAGACACTATCAGGTTGAAAAGCCCTATTTCAGGTTATGCAAGAAGCCTGAAAGAGTATGAAACAGGAATATTTCAGCTTGATGACAATAGGAACAACATCTATTTTACTAGATAATCTTCTTGGCTTTAACACTACTACAGGATCTGGCTTCAGCTAAAACAAATCACTGATAAACAGATCACTAGCTTTTATTTAATACCTTGCAGTACTTACTAGATTGCTACCAATAGCTTGTGATGAGAAGCCGAAGAAAGAATTTTCTAGTGTATCTTAAGCTGAATGCTTATTCTTGTGTAGTTAAAGCAAGCACATTCAAAGCACATTCTCATATATATGAGGTAAGAAGGTGAGCAAGTTCTTTTTCTATTTAGAGCTAAGAAATCAAAAGGCTTCCAAAACCCACTGTAATAAAGCCATAAATATTGATTTAACTACAAACACTGCTTTCACAGCTTCTCAAAGATGTCCTAATATTAAACTGGTGATAAAAAACTCAAAAGAGGACACATGAACAAAACATTACAAACAGAACAACAAAATGTCTGAAGAGACAAGGGAAAAACAAACAACCCAACCACACTAGGTTTTAAGGGGTTTTTAACTGTTCTTTAGGTTTCCATACCTGAGAAGAAATATGGATTCCTTTGATTCACCATCAACCGCATTTTTGGGGCGCAATTCAGGCTGAGTTTCTGTTGAAAAGAGAATATGAACTTGCATTCAGAAGTTAAAACCAAGTAAGAATAAAGCAAGACTGACAAAATTCACAGGACAAAATAACTCAAAATATCATCATGAACAGTATTACCTATTTCAAAAGAATTGCCTCGTAGGTTATCTGCTCTTGAGGATGACAGGTTATCTGGATTTTTAGCGGCATCCACTGGCTCTTTGGCACTCCAAGACACTGATGACTCTGTGTCTTCAATGCTGTTTAATAAAAGATATTAATTACACAGATTGTCCAGCCAGGACATCAAACCCATATTGTGAAGAAAATACATGGACCTATACTTAAGAAAGTACTGAGATTCTTTTGCATATGAAGCCTGTTTTTACTTTGTGCTATCTACAAATCTTGACTTCTTACCTCCCTTGGTGGCAAAAGCAGTAATAAATTAACAGGCAAGGAGCCTAGAATAAACACTAACAACAAAAATACTGCAACACTGGTATTAGAAATACACAAGAGAATGTTAAAATAGACTGAACACAAAAGCATACAGCAATCGGGAAGAATGTTATTTTCACATTAGTACCTTAGACTGGAACCTAAAGTATCTTTTAATTGCTTAGAATAAAAGAGCAAAAAACTTAACACTAATTCAAAATTTAAAGCAAACAAACAAACCAGCGCAGCAAGGTAACAGGGGTCTTGATGAAGCCTAATTCTTCAACACATAGAACATACATTCTCAAAGGGTTTGGGGTTTTCTGCATGTATGACAGTGTAAAGTATTACAAATCTTGAAAAAATACCCCACATTAATGCTTTGCATCACAAGCCCAGAATATGGGTCAGCTGCATCTGCAAGGATATAAGGCTGAACCACAAATCTGAGATGCTTTGTGATGCTCTAAACCTAATGCATAAAAGAAACAAAAATCTCACTAAAGATAAAACTGACCCTTTTTTATAAGATTCTACAAAAGCTGCAAAAACCTGTAAGTCAAATTGCTGTGCATCATTGTTAAACAAATAAATGGAAACGGGAGCAGATATTCCAGCAGTAAATTTCAACACATTCTGTAGCCAGGAGGAAACAGACGGTTTGTATAGTGTAACATACTAGTAGGATGATACAATTCCTAAACATCCAAAATGTTCACTGTTTTTTACTTATATTTACTATAAAAGAAGTATTCCTTGAAAATCCAGTACCTTGAGCATGTGCCTCCAGAATCACCATCAAAATGGCTAAGGGATCCTCTCCAGAATGGATGCTGCAATAGGTCTCTCCAATTCAGCCTTTTGAAAAGAAACAAACTCAAAAAGCAGTGGCAAAGTACAGCTCCAGAGATATGTAAGACTAGGTTTTAAACCCAGTGACACTACAGAGCAATTAAACCTGTTGTTTGCTTTTATCTGATCAACAGGTTAGTTTTCTTATGGGATAAACCTTTTGCCTTAAGTCAAAATGGCTCATTCAGGCAACACTGAATGAGACTAATAATGAAGGAAACTGCACAGCCAACCTCCACACATTAATTAGCTAAGCTACCCCATAAATTATAATCTCATGCTATTTAACAATATTTCGGGTATAAATCAAAGCCTCATAAAATACATGTGCCCATTGCTCTGGAAAAGCAAAGCCACCCAATTTTAAACTTGCCTGTTACAGTTACCTAGTTAGCACCAACTACAAAAATATAAAGATATACTTAATCAAAACATTGATTCTGTATGCTTTTATATTAAAAAAAGCAAATTGTGCTTTTTCTTTATAACAGATAAAGTAATTTTTTCACTCTTTCTCATCTCCAAAATACTACACATGCAGTACTACAGCAATTTCTCCAGAGGTGAAAAAAAAGACAATGCAAACAATTGCCACGGATTAGATGGTTTACCTTTTCTGAGGATCCTTTTGAAGCAACCCATCAAGTAAACTAATGAACTCAGCAGAAGGTTCCTGAAAAGCAGAACCTGTAAACAGAAGCACCACAGGAGGTGAGCATTTGGCCGCAAAACCAACCATCACAAAATACAGATCAAATAATTATCTACAGATCATGCAACGCAGTCTTTGCAACACCAACTTCATCCAAAAAAATCTGAATGTATGAAGAACCTTAAATGTACACTCTATGAATTTCAAAAGGTCCTAAAAAAATCCAAACCCCTCAAAACCAAAAATCCCACCAATACTTTGTCACCAACTAAATTAGTTTATATGTTAAAAAAGCACTCTCTCCAAGTATCATGTAGTTATTACCAAAAACTAAAGTGGAGTTGAAATCTGCTTAAATTGCAATTAAATTTGTCCCAGCAATGATAATTTTAAGACAACCACTGCTGTACCCCATTATACAAAAGAGGCTTCCAAAGTTCTTATTTAACTGAGACTCTAGTTCTAACAGCTCAGAACTATGAAATGCACTTTATGCAGTTAGAAAGCAAATCATTCTTGCAATTGAAACAAGCAACAGCAGTTTTAATTCTACTGGTCATTGTTTTCACTACATTACTATGATCTTAAAAGAGGCACTACTATTTAAGGGTCTCCAGGCATGCCACTGATGCCCAGTATGACTGAGATAAAAATTCCATCCCAGAAAGCAGGTTTACTTTTCATTCTTAACACTAAATTATATGCCTATCTGTCAAAAGGGAAATAAGCATTCATCATTAACAGGGAGAAAGTTCTTATCAGAGGAAGGCAGTGCTAACATTTAGACAGTTAACAGATTACTGCAATTGGCCTCAGATGAGAGTGCAAACAAAAACTTAAGTCTTATTCTGATTAGATTTATTTAACAATAACAAAATAACAATAACCCTTTGGTGTAGGTGGCAATGGATCTTCACGTAAAATCTTGTCAACTAGTTCAGAAAAGCTGTCTGAGAAGAATGGTGGTCTTCCTGCAAACAAACAGAAGCATGATTTAGAGGTAAGGCAGACTTCAAAAGGGTTGTTAGGTGCAATGATACCATGAGCTCATTTCCCTAAGGAAACATCCAAAGAAATAAACATCCTCAGCCCAAATTTTATTTATCAAGTTCTTTTGTCAATTTAAATACAAGCCCTTGAATTAAATTCTCCTACCATAAATAGCAAAAGAGACAGAAGAAGGCACCAAAGATGGAGATCATGATAGCTCTGTATGCAAGAGCAATGAGACAACAGCAGGAGGTCTAGGCAAAAATCTCAGTATCTGTGTAACTGTTCTGCTCCAATAGATCAGTATATTATTTAAGACTTCAGAAGGCTGCACTGTAATCCTTTTTCATGATGAAATTTTCCTTCCAGCTGCAGCCAATGCTAATGCATACTTTATCTGTAGGAAACCAAATGACTAGTTTTGAAAGAGAAAATTCTTTCACTAGTATAAAGGTCAAAATAATGCACCCAGGATATAATAAAAACCCAGGAGACTAAAAATATTACACTGTCAGAATTCAAGGTCTGCTATAATTTTAAATCATAGTCTTTAAACAATACATGTTGGTTAGTATTATAAAATTTAGATCACAGTCAAAAGGTCAACCTAACAGTATTACTTCACTTGATTATTTGATAAGGACCATTCTATTCAAGTATATTTAGTCTTCAAGAAATCTTTAAAACCTGCCTCAAGGTTTTCTATGGCTTAACTTCCCTAGAAAGTCAATCAGAATTTACTCTGGGGCCATGACCTGTGTTTCCGTTATTACAGATATTAAGTAGATATACAAACTTACAACCTGCAAACATTTCATAAAGTATACATCCCAAGGACCATAGATCACTGGCTTTGGAGAAGTCTTCTCCCTTTATTGCTTCTGGAGCTGCATATAATGGAGAGCCTACAAAATACAGCATGTGTGATGCACTTTGATTATTCATTCAGTATTTATCCTTTTCAATACTTCAACCTTTGTCGCACACTTCAGTTAAAGATGATCTTCACTTAGTATAAGAAAACCGTAAGTTTTAGTAAAAGTAGTTTCAAATGAAGTTCTCTCCTTTTACTGAATTATGTAGGATTATATATACCATTTTGGTGATTATTTCACTTCTATCAACCAAGTGACTTGTGTTACACTTTTGCAACACAGTGATTAATGCAAAGAATGTTTTGGTATGCCTTGACAGCTTCCAGAGCCAAGTAAATTGAGCAGAATAGTAAACCAACATCACTCCCACGTGAGTAACAGAAATAATTATGTTGCACCAGGTTTGGTAGAGGTTTCTTGTTTGTTTTCAAAAGCTAGCCTGAGACAGAAACCTTCATGAAGTTAGAAAACTGGTGCAAAAGCAAGGTCACTAGACCAGGAGATCGCTGATCAAAGCTAGTTATAGCTATATTCACATTAAAACACTATGAAAACATCACATACCTAATTATAACAGCTTATTCACAAACTCTTGATACAGAAAAAGAAATAGACGGTTTCTATTTTGACAGTAATTCCCATCTTAACACTGACTCAGTTCTCAAAAATCTCTTTCCAAATTACACAAACTCAGTAAAAGTGCCAAATTCATAGTCCTTTAAAAAGTTTATTTTGGATTCTTGTGCTCTTGGGCTTTAAGGAACAAAAAGGTCATAACCACACACATCAAAACAGCTCTTCTGAAGGGCAACAGGAAAGAGATTAGATTTGTATTTCTTCCTGAATAAAAAACTGGCCTTGGTCTCACTATTCCCACTGTGGACTTTCAGCAGGAGACAGCAATGTTAATACATTTCTTAATGGAAAGCTCTCCTGTTCCCATAAAATATTGCTATGAATTCCATTCTTCTCAATAACAGTAACTGCTATGACACACCAGTATCTTGGAAACAGAGGCCTGTGAGATGCTCTGAGACAACAAGTAATAAAGATTAGAAGGTTACAACCAAGTTTATGAATTTTGCTTGTTCTCTGACAAAAATAATATTGTATTTGCAGCCTACTGCAAACTGTAAGGATTTGATGTCAAACTGCAAAAAGAAAATTAAAGAAAAAAAGAAATCCTATACGTTGCAAGTTTGTTATACAGGTATACTACAGTCTATGATCACATACATATGAGCTTCAATGCAAAAAGTAACCTTAAGTCTATTTACAAAAACCAGGAAAAAATAGGAATCGTTAATACATTAATTTCTATGACGGATAGAAGTGTATTTTTTCCACGTCTAGTTAAAGCGACTTTGTGAAACTTCAAATTATTAACATAGGCTGGTAAATACAGGCTCTTTTCTTTCTACTCACTTGCAGGTGCTATTCCCTTTGTAAGTTACGATCTCTCCGAACAATCTTCCTTAACAGCTAAATTTTGGGTTTGAGCTTACTAAGAAAACTAAAAAAAAGCCATCCAGGATAAGTTAAACCTGCTTACAGAAAATGTACAGACCACGCTTTCCATTGCAAAGACACAGGTAAACACATTAATCTTTACGAATGGTAAGCCAAAATCAATTCTTCGGTTTCTCTAGCAATTTAGTCAGCCCCAAAAGAACAAACAACTACTTTATTTCAAGGTCTTCTCTCCAAATGACTTCAGACAAAAAAGCTTTTTCCAGCTTTCATTCTGTCCCTTTCGTTAAGTTTTAGTTAATTTTGGCTAGTAAGAATATCGCACCTCGAAATGTATTTTTCAGGTGTCTTTGTGGAGTGCTTTCACTGACATCTCCTTCACCCGCCTCAGATCTGACTGAAGCAAAATATTCTTCCAAGTTTTCACCATCCACTTTAGCCGAGCAAAAGTTACTGAGTTTCAAAGTGCCAGGCCCTTCCAGCAGAATCTACAATAAATAAGATCCAACATTCAAGTATCACACACTGGAAGTGATGACTGCTGAAATTTCCTGCACAAAGTATAAAATAATTTATTTTGAAGAAATTAATAAATCACAATCTCAAGCTATTTAGGTACATGGAGATGATCATTACAACTGAAAACACTGAAAACTTTTAAGTCAACACCATCTTTTTTTTCTTATAATCAAAAAATTAGACTCTTACAATAGGACCCTTACTAAGTTTAATGTGCACATTTGTTTGCTCATTATTGAATCTCAATGAAAAATGATTGTACTTACTGTAGAAAAGAAAGTAAAAGTAGAGCATATGGGAAAACAGTGTATAGGAACACAAAAGTGCAGTAAGAAGAAACACTGCTTCATTCGAGGACTAAAAAAATAAGTGAATCTACTAATTTTATTTAGCAGAGTATTCCAAAGAGTTTGTCCAAAGATGACAAAAGTCCTCTCTATGCAGTCGCTGCTTACTCTCACCATTAAACACTTCATAATCTCAAAAATGGTGTTTGAAGAAATAGCCCACTCAATCAGGGAGGGGAAGCACTCTGCATTTAGTGCTTAAAGGAGTACTTCACAGCAACATTATTCTTTGGAAGAACACAGATTCATCTCCATTATGCTTTATTTATATATCTTTTACTGCTTTGGATCCAGAAAGGGCAGAAACTGAGTATAATTGTGCAAGATACTAAGAAAATTCAGAGAAGAGCAACTTCATCATTTACAGATCAAATCAAAATCAGTTACTGTTAAGCAAGAATTTGTGGTTATATTCTGGTGAATACATAAATTAAAAATAAATATGGACTTTGACAAAACTATACATAAATTACGCACACACAAAATCAGAAGCTACATGAAAATCTGTATTTTTATGCAAGAGTAAGACAACTTAAATGGCACTTGGAAACAAAAGAAAGGGTTATTAACAAAGAAAGTTTAGTTAACTATACTTCCTCATTATCGTTTTCTGTGACTTCAAAATGTTCTGCAGCATGACAGAATTGGTATAATTACAAAGTTATACGTCCAAGGACAGAGAACTAAAATCCTTCATTATTCAAACCAGTACACTAAATAAAAACCTATCACATTGTAGCAAATGCACAACAGGGTAAGAAATAGATTAGATCATAAAATATCCAAGTTATAGACTTGTCTTTCATTGCCTTCACATATATTAGAAAGCTCAACTGCCCTCCAAACTGAGGTAAGATTCTTCCAAACAGTAAAACAGAAAAAATGGATTAAAAGCTCATGGTATACAAAGTAACATGCAGTTTCCCCTATAAATAATGCTGCTTCTTACCTTTCCTGGAGTCAGTTCACAAAAGATAATCCCAAGCTTATGAATATGGTATAAACCAGTGATCAAATCAACACCAAATTCTCTCACTACGTCTTCAGGTAGATGTTCATCTTGAGCAATAACAGATTCTAGAGAACCACCTGAAATACATTTACACATATTCAGCAAAAGCACATAAAGACGATGCCATACAAGTCATTCCCAAGGACATTATGCAAGCTTCCTCAAAAGAAGTCTGGTAAAAATCAGTATCTGCAAATACTAAAAACATTTGAGATTATCCAATAGTTACAAAATCTAAGATCTGAAGTGCCATGGGTTCAGCAGCAGCAGTCATTTTCTCCTTTTTGGTAACTGGTGCAGCACTGTGGTTTTGACTTTTGGCCTAGGAACAGTGCTGATAACACCAATGTTTTTGGTTACTGCTTGGAATGCTTGGTTTGACCAATGACTTCCTGAGCCTCATGCTCTGCCAGGGAGGAGAGGAAGCTGGGAGGAAGCAGAGACAGGACACCTGAACCAAACTGACCAAACAGGTATTCTATACCACAGCATGTCATGCCCAGGATGTAAAAATGGATGGCAGAGACCCGGAAGAATGGGGGCTCACTGCATGGTCAGGCTTGGTATCAGGTGGTGAGCAGTTGTATTCTCTGTCCTTGTATTTGCTTTGTCATTACTATTATTATTGGTGGTAGCAGCAGTGGTTTGTGTTATACCTTAGTTACTGAACTGTTCTGATCTCAACCTGTGGGAGTTACATTCTTTTGATTCTCCTTCCCATCCCTCCAGGAGCGGGGGGAAGAAAGAAGAGGGAGGGAGTGAACAAACTGCGTGATTTACGGCCTAAACCACAACAAAAAAAAAATCTCCATTTTCAATATTGTAGCCAAAAGAAAAAAAAAATCTTAATTTTGATGACAATAAATTGAGCAAATGACTTCAAAATTACTTTCATTTTGATTTTACAAAGGAGACATTAAGAAAAGAAGAAACTGAGGAACTGTTCCAGGTCACGGTATAACAGCACCCAATGGGTTTACTCAAATTCCTTCACCAGATCCCTGCTTCAAGAGTTAAAAGAATAAATAATACCAAGAGCAACTACCAATTCCTGTGACCAAGTGCTAAAGCTAATGACAGGCAATCGTCCATGGAATTCACAGACAGCAGAAGTAGCAAAGCTGGGTTACATTCTGAGAGCCAGAGCTCAACAACATCCAACAGATAAATCCTTTTGTTGGTTCTTCAATAGTTTAGATGTACACGTATGTTGAGAAAAGATAACTTTCCTCAGAGACCCTGCCCAACTCACATCTAAAAATTCAAATTAAAAAAAAAGGAAGCTGCCCAACCCAAAATTGCAAGCACTATTTAACCTTTCTGCATCACTAAATCAGTCACAAACTGGAAATCGGAAGCTGGAGTCCAACTTGTATTCCTACTCCCTTTTTCAATGAGAACCAAAGTGCAAGAAAACATGGTAAATACATTAAGAGGAAGTAAATAGAAAACTGTGTTTGCTCTTCACATGGTATCTCTGTAGAGGTCTTTTCTTGACCCATGGACCCCAGTTCTTTCTTTTTTGTCTCTTTCTCATTTAAGAATTTAAAACAAATATACCAAAGACTAAAATACCACTTGCCAGGTTTCTCACACAAATCCCAGCTTCCTCCCCTAACAAGTTATAACTGTCTAGACTCAGACTATCCTAACATGGGTCTCATCCTAACATGAGATCCTTCTTTTTCCCTCTAAAAATCACCACACTCAGCCAATAATTCCAACCAACCCTTCCTCTGCTTCTGATCAGATTGCACCTGGAAAGCCTTCCTAACAGCCCTCGTACACATCCGCTATCACCTGTGTCCTTCCCTGGACTTCACATACACTCTCTATGCTTTTCCCCACAGACTGTTACTGCTTCTCTGTCCTTGCAAAAAATCTCTCCCCCGATTACTACTTCCTCACATCTCAGGTATGTCATCACACTCATCCCATTTGAGGCATTCATGTCCTAACTGATCATAGGACTTGAACTTCTAATTTCATTTACCACAAGCTCATTGTTGAAACAGCCTTCCTGCTCTCTCCTGTCCCAGACTGCTACTGCAAACTGTATATTCCCTGAGCCCCCAAAAATCCCTTTCCTCAACTGCATTTGGTCCTTTGTTACTCCTGCAGCAAACTTGCTCCTCTGAGACTACAGTTTGTATTTTGTGGATTATGGGTCCACTGGGTTATCTAGTACTTGTATCTTAGCCAAATCATGCAGATTAAAGATACAAATTTATGCCCTTGAATGAAATAGGGATTAGGAGAGCTCCTCATAGAAAATGATACTAGATCCTTTATTCCAAATCTCTTAACAGATTTTCCTGACCTTTTTTCCCTTTGCTCAGCAACTTCTTTCAGAGAATAGCAGTAGAAGTCTGTCATCACAGTAGTCTTCAACTGACTCAACACTGCTGAATGTTAACATTATTTTATTTCTAAGCCTTGTTTACCCTTCTTAGCAAATCATTCCTGAAAAATCAAGCTTGTATTACAAAATTAATAAGAAATCTATGTCTTATTCTATTTGTAAGTAATTTAGCTTCAAGACACACCCATTGCAGCAAACTGCAATACTGCAAGGTAAAAAATTACAGCTGTTCAAGCTGAAGTCAATAAAAGGCTTCCTGTCTAATATGTGCCTATGAGTTAGACTAAGCAAATAGACCAAAGCCTCCGTATGAGCCACTCACTTCACTTTTAATCAATTAAAGAATGACCTGGGTTTTTTTTTTCAGAACTTGTAGCTTCTCTTCAGTATTTTTTTGAAATAGAATTCTTGACAGAAAGAGAGGCTGCGTGCAATATGGACTTTGGCTATGAAACAAGTAAGATACCAAAATCACAGAATCATAGAATAGTTTGGGTTAGAAAGGACCTTAAGATCATCCAGTTCCAACCCCCTGCCGTGGGCAGAGACACCTCACACTAAACCATGGCACCCAAGGCTATGTCCAACCCGGCCTTGAACACCGCCAGCGATGGAGCATTCACAACTTCCCTGGGCAACACATTG
>JASSUY010012789.1:0-23349 GCA_032466535.1 Forpus xanthops | reverse complement strand
AAAGCTGATTTATACCTTCCATTTTTTTTTTTTTTTTTTACCATCTGATATTGTTGTCTTATAAAGCAAGCAGTAAGATTGCCTCTCTAAAATTACTTAGGAAGTTGTACACTCCAGTTAACACAGAAGGATGAAGCTACCAGTATTATTTACAGAAAATGGTAAGTACTTAGCTCACCTCTCGCCAACCCACACCACAGTCAGTGGGACTTTATGTCCAAGCAGTTACGCACAAGATGACATTTGCTGTTCAATGACAGCCAAATCAGTAAATCTCTCAAATTTGGCTGCTGGCAGTCGTTAGCTCTGCAAGAGCATAGCACCAGTGCTTTCTTCATTGCACGTTTTTAACCAGATTTTTCAGCTTGGTATATTCTATTTTTTCCCATTTTCACACCTGGCAATTTTTCTGATACCAGACAACAACAAAGAAAAAGAAAGACTTGTTCTGACACAGCAGGTCCCCAATGGCTACAGTTTCCCAGTTCCTAAGAAGAGATCACAACTGTTCCCAAGCCACTCTCTCTTGTTCTTCTGAGACAAGAGAACAGCTTGACATTTTCTTCAGCTTCTGGAAGGTAAATGAAATAAGCAGACCTATGATCTTCTCCTACTTTGAGAAGCGTACAAAGGAGTTGTTACTGTCAATTTAATCTTTCCTTTATTCCAGAAAAGATCACTTTTCCAAATTAAAAGATGCCCTCCACTCTTTGGCAGGACAGTAAGTGATTATTCCTTAAGAAGCAACAGGAGAAGGGATATTCTCACTTCCACAAGGAAGAAAAAGGGGATAAGCAGTGTTTAAAACACTCTGTGTAAGTGGAGAAGAACAGGAAGTTTAGGCCGCATAAGGGTCTTTTTTAGAGCTCAGTTATACCAGCAAAAAAAAGGTATTTGTAATTTCCTTGAGAGCTAATGCAGATGAGCATATTTCCCTCTGTGATTTTACCTCAGCTAATTACTATCCAACCACACCACTGTTCATCTCTTCTCCTACTTAATGCCAATTAATCTTAAGTAATTAATGCTCCACTAATCTTAATGCCATATTAATCTTCTACATTAACACCAATTTCTAATTAAAGAATGCTCACAGTACACAGAAATTGTAAGTCATAGAAAATATTTGGCTTAATTTACATTACTGTTGCATTTTTCATATGACAAAATAATTGAAACTTATTATGCCTTTCTTAGCTTTTCGGCAATGTTCTTTCTTACTGAGACTTTAATAAGGGTAATAAAGTTGAAAACATCTCTTAAAGATTAGTGCATTAGTCTAACTTCTATCACCATGAAAACCCTGGTTTCTTTTGTCCTGAAACTTAACATCAGGACAGCAGAAACACCATGTCTGGCTGACAAAATGCATGCCTAAATACCTCAGAAACCAAGAGCTTTATATTTGAAAATTGAAATTTTAATAATATATTTTTGTTTTCTGAAATTATTTGTGAATATTATCAAAGTGAAGCTCGTTTTCATAACCTGACATAGTACTCTTAGCACAGGACGTGACCTAAATTGGCTTATTGTAAGAAAAGCAAAATACCTTACTTTTCCTCAACTCCCAGCTGTGATGATCCAAAGGGTGGAAGACCTCAGGACCTTATTTTTAAAGGCATAAAGTCATTAAGTACTGGGAAATTAAAAGCATTTCAGAATGTGATCCAAACGCAGGAATTTTGCATTCCACTCTGCTCCTTCTCTTCACTTGGGCAAGAAAGAATGTTCCCTCAATGGAGATCTGGGTGTTCACTCTCTGGTTAAGGCATAGGTGAGAGTTCCATGACTGCTTAAAACTGTGTGCAAATAAATACCAATCCTTCTCCTCCAACACTAAATTCTGAATCAGAGAAATTTTTCACTGAAAACCTCTTATTTCTTAACGCATTGAGAACAGGAGAGGTTCTTGCAATGCAAATAAACTCCTCCCAGTTTTTTAGCTCTGCTTATGACAGCACTTTGAAAGCATGACCTCCTTAACTTTGATACACACTTTTGTGGAGAAATCACTTTAGATAATACTTTTAGGAAGAAAAACACATTGCACCATTATAATAACAAATAATATGTGAATTATAAATTTGGCATAAAATTCTATACTCTGTGAAAAAAACTACATTAAGATAGATAAAACAGCCAGGACAAGCAGAAAAGAAAATTATAACTATGGCAAGGAAGTGGTTTTCAAGGCAGCTCTTAAGCAAATATTTAAATAATTATTTTTTTTTTCTTGAATGTCTCCTGTGAGGTTTCTCAAGGAAAAAAAAAAAAAAAAAAAACAAAAGAAATAAAGAAAAAAAAAAAAAAGCTTGAAAAATCATGAGAGCAAAAACTCAACATAACAAGAAGGGATCATGCACAACTCCAATATTTTTGCAGATTCTCCAGTTGCTAAAACCTATTGCTATTAAGGCCATGACTGCTTCCACATTCCTCTCTCAGAATCTGCTAATCTGCTACAGCCGAGCTGCTGGCAAGTATTGCTACATTACTTTTAAATAACATTTAGTCCTTTTGCTCTTGATACTCATGAACTGGGCTTCAAAAGTCCTCAGAGACTGCAGAAACAATGGAGACCGAAACCAAAAAAAGTTCAAACATTTGCATTCGGTCTCAAGATAAATTCTAAAATCCAAAGGAATTTTATCACCACTTTTCTGTTCCCATCAAATACTTCAGAGTGATCCAACTTCCCAAACAGACTGCTTAAGATTTGTCCTTGATATCTACAGATTGTTTATTTCACTTTCAGATGCTAATATGTAAGCATTGTTGGTTTCTTTTTTTTTTTTTTTCTGATATAATGATATGCAAAGCAGTATTTGCTTTACTTCTTGTTACAGATAGTAAAATTTGAGAAAGATGGAGGGGGCTGGATCTTTACCAGTTGCCTCCCTAGGTGGAACATTTGCTACATCAGCAATTACTAAAGTCATGTCTACTATAATGGCAATTCAGTTCTCTGTTTTGCTGGCTTCACAGCGAATAATCTTATTTTGCAATGCAACATCAACCGTACCATACAATAGAACTATAAAGTGAAATTCCAAAGGAAATAATGAAGATTTAGCTGGTCTGTAGGCCAAAGACTCAGATCAGGGTTAATTTTAGCAGAACTTTTAGGAATGCCTTTGACCATGAGAAAGCGCCACTGGATCTGTGGAAGGAGCCTTGACTCTGAGAGCTACCCTCTAGCAGGGAGGGACCACTTACAATAAGGGCCCTCCTAAACCTTCCATGGTTCACTACAGCATCTAGTGCATGTGGCTGGCTGAGCCAGCAGTTGAGGAGCCAGAGAAGAGCCACAACGTGGTGCTGCACAGACATGTCCAGCATTAGTAGGGAAGTCTTAGCAAAGAGATCCCCATTGTGGGGTCAGAGTTAACACAGGCATTTAACAGGTCTGTGCCATTACTGCTCTGAGAAGTTTATACTGCTTTCATGAGTAACAAAAGAAAAAGATTAGAACTGTAGATAAAATCTCACCCTCCCGAGTCCTGGAATACTACTTATTGTGCCATGGCCTGATGTGCTAGCTAACAGCCACTCCAGGCCAAACGCAAAATTTCTTTTCCAAATTCCTCCAATCTTATTAATCTTTCAATAGGAATGAAGTAGAGACAGCAACACTGTTTTGACAAAGCTTCATGTAAAATTAAGCTACTAACAGCATCAGACTGAAGGCAAATCTCCCAGTCAGAAAAACATTAAAGTACATGCTTAAAGAACTTTCGTTATCGTGTGCAATTATTCTCTTGAATATGTATGACTGAAGTTGACCTATTTAGCAACACATCTCACCTATCCTGGCATCCTTGATTTAAAGAAGTACTTGCTCTTTCTATTGACTAGTGAGGTATGAGACAATTGCTTTATATGTTTACTAGTAGATAAGAAAGCTCATGCTCAAAAAATCCTACCCATAATGGCTTACTAATAACTCAGTGAGAAAAATGTATCACCACTATATTTGTTACAGGAACTCAATGATTGTCAGCAAGACCCAGGCCAAGTGCTAAGTTACTTCAGAGAAAATGTAGTTCATAGTAATTTTACTTCATAACACCAAGGTAAATAAAACACATCTTACAGTTTCCTTTTCTAGCTACCCCTCATCCAACACATTGTGGTTTTTATCATTTTCATCCCTCTGACACATTCTTTCACTTAAAAATATGTTGTAGCAGGCAGAAAGTGACTGATTACTGAGTTACACCAGGGTCAACCACCTTCCAACAATGTGGAAAAAAAAAAAAGTACTGCAAAGTGACAGACCCACTGGGTCTTCAGACAGAGAAGATTAATTTCCAAGCAAGTTCAGAAGATGAAACTGCATCAACTATAATTATTACCTTCAACTGGCAGTCCTAGTTTATCAGTCCAAGAAGTTGTTCTGAACATGGAAATTCATAGAGCAAATTAAATTCTGGGATTGCTGTATGGTATGAAAAAGGAATTTGCCTAAGTGGCAATGTTCATGCATTTGTATTTGGGCAACTCCACAGTCACAGAGCACATGATACCCTTTAAATGAAGGGGGAAAAAAAAAAAAAAAAGCAAAGCAAACAAAAAAAAACGAACCAAACAAACAAACAAAACCCAAACCACCCACAAAACACCTTGTCTATCTTTAGGGAGCACTTTTTGCCTGCACTTACTCAGAAAGTTCAGATGCACTGAATATTTGGAAAAAGACTATCTGCGTAAAAGAAAGCTTGAACATTACATTAGGAAAAGAGAATTACAGATTTTGGAAACTATGATATCTGCCTTTTTTTCCTGCTTTAGTCATTTAGCTAATACAAAAATATTTCCCATTCCTTAAAGACCAGATGGCTTTAAGTTTTAACCCCGTGGACTGCAACAACGAAGTTTAAAGAGAACTGGAAACACAGAGGTTTTCATTCTCATGAAGTAGTAATGGTCTTTAGATTTAGTTTCAGCTCACATCAGGTCCACAACAAAGCTTTCAAAATATGTTAGAGCAGGAGGTTCTGGATTGGAAAAAAGGATGGGGAAAAAAAATAAATATTTACCAGAATGCCTTAGAATGCCTTAGTTTCACATAGCAAATTCATGACTTCTCAAAAATTGTGACTTTGGGTCAGTGTATCCATGTAAGCAACTCTAGAGAGGAAACTTCAGGGCTTCCAGACTCTTGGTTCACCTGACATTCTAGCAGACCCTGTGGTTTTAAGATCTGTATATTTGATTTGCCATAAATTAATCAAATTTCGTATGCTTTGAGAATTGTATGCTTTGCCACATAAAGTTTGAGTGGGTTTTGCATGTACAATGTCCTGTCTTCTTGTATTGCTGCATGCTGTTCAGCACTCAAAGGATATTGAAAACCTTCCCCAGAAAATTATACCATCATTGGCATAACACCTGACTCAGAGTGTAATAGCATGATCAACTCAGTGCTTGATCAAAACCAACACAGTGCTTTGCTCTGCCATTTGTTCTTAGCCAAGAATGTATGCTAAGCTGCCATACCTGGGAATTACTGTCATCTCCTTTTCTTCCTTAGAGGAAGGAATACCTTCTTTGGAAAATATTAACATCTTTGAAACTACACCTGAGCCTGATGAGACCCTAGGTATTGCATTTCAATTTTCTTTTGCTTTTCTCTGTATACACAATTCTCAAAATCTCCACCAGTGAAGTAGATATTGACTGCCTATGAGTATGCATATAGGGGCATATTACTCCTGCACTGGTGCTTATGTTTGCTGTAACACTCAAATATCAAGCATTTAAATGTGCTGCATCAAGGCACCTGGAAAATTAAAGCACCTAAGTGCCCTCATGGGGACATAAGTTGGGAGAAAGCAATAGGAAATCTTCCTTGCATGATCTATAGCAGGAATTCAAGCACAAGAAAGACACTCTATGAGGCAATACTCTGCATATGGCATGGTAGTACAGTGGTGTGCAAATAATTTTCCCTTAAACACCCCACGTATGTGGCACATTTCATCCATTACACTTCTTTTGTATTATCTTCTCAGTTGGAGAAGGGGATAGATAATGAAAGAATATGCTTCCTATTTTGGAGAAGATAACAGTGTTCTCTTGTGATTTGAAAATATGCAGACTATCAAATGACAGGAAAGACAAACGTTGGTCCAAGAGCTTCTATTGTATGGTCTATAGACAGTGTAACAAGGGCCATCCTCTCACTCTCATAGTGAGACACTTTATGTGCCACCACAGTTAAGACAACAGTAAGAATAATATGGGTGTCTTTCTCCACCTGTGCATCCATCTAATGGCTATGGTTCAATGGGAGCTGGCTACATTACCAACCAATATTGCCATTAGTCCAGTAACATCCACAAATGCAGAGCCTACCCTGCTACAACACACACTCTTGGTGGCACTCCAGCACCAGCTGATGCAGTTTCCACAGTCTGTTCCAGTTTCATCTGCAGCACAGCACCAACCAAGCCTTCCAATGCCAGCTCAGAACAACTGCAGACAGGTGAACACCCAAACCTGCCTGAGCAGCCCTACCATCCTGCAAATCCCAGCTAACTGATGCACCCTCAGCCAACTGATTCCCCAGCAGCTGGGGAATCCCCACTTATACATAGACCCCATGAACCTTCTGCCTCATCGGCTCCTAGACATGCCTCTGGAGCCACAGCAGTTCATGAGCAAGAAAAAATAAAGAGGAAATCATAAGAAAGACTTTCCTCATCTCTTCCCTCAGCCATTATAGCCACAGGGTATGTTAGTTAAATCAATATATCTCTCTGTGCAGTCACACTCTTGCCAGGTTGGAATTGGTTTATACATATTTGTGTCAGATTGGAGCAAAAGATCAAACTAAACAGGCAGATAATTGTCACATCAAATCTCTGACTGCAGATCTCTCATATCAGTAAACTCTTCAGCCTGTCCTGTCAAAGCTTTGCAAAGTTACACAGAATTTCAGAGGAATAAAAATGTATTAACAAACTGCAATGCTGTACAAAGGGAAGACTACATGTTGTAGGACCTTACATCCTACAGGAAAACATAAACACACTATGGCCTTTGAAACAGAGTTAATAACATGGCCTTTTATATTCAAAAGAAACTAAGCATGGAATATAGTGCATGCTCACTATGTGATGCAGAAAATAGAAGAGTGTAACAGCTTCTAACAGTGCAACAAACTTCCCCAATTTTTAGCTCACTGCTTTTCTCCCCATTTTATCCTTAAACTCACCAATGCTTTTACTCGGGAAAAAGCCACAAATCTCATTCTTTATATATCTTATAACTCATTTCTTATCACTACTGGAAAAGACAAAACACAAACCACATCACCACTGCACAAGAGCTCTATGTAAGGCTGATTTTAATTTCATTCTTCTCCTTTTCTTTCAGGACTAGAGAGACTAGGAAATCAGAAAAAAAGCTAAAGTATTTCAGGTATTTTCACTTGCTTTCAAAAATCCATCCATCTCCTGTGGTCAGCAGTGCATGCCTCCATTAACCCTCCTTCTCAGTGAGCACTCTTAACTGGAAAAACAAAAATGTGTAACTGGCAAAGAATAAAAATATTTAAAAGAAAAAAAAAAGGAAGAAAACAAATCAAAACTGAAAGAGCAGAAATACCACCCCCACGCTCCCCCCCCCCAAAAAAAAAAAACAAACAAAAACCAAAAAATACAGTTATACTGTGGTTTGAAGAGCTATGATATACCAAATGATAAAGACTATCTTACAACTTTAATCTACAAAAAAGTACTTAAAAGACAGACATACCTAATACATATAATATCTAATGTTGAACTTGTACTGTGAATTTGACTTCAAACAGTGAGAATATGACATTGCTGAAAAGTATCCTGCACTTCCAGTAAGACCAGAGAATTAAATCTTCATGGATTGTTTCTAATTTGTTCGTACAAAGGATCTGAGAACACAAGGCTATATCATATTCCTTCCCTTACTAATGAGATAAAGAATGCAAGTGTTTTTTTCTGAGAGAACCAAGAACTTAGTAAAAAGTATTTTATTAAAATCACTGGCTTTGCTCTGTGACATGAAAGCCATTTATATTCCTGTAAAAAGTGACACTCATAGAGGAGCTACTACCTATAATATCCTTAAATGAAATTTGACAGGCTTATACCATAAAAGTTACCTCTACCAAAGGCACAGTGTCCCATCACAGGGTACACCTGCATCCACAACAGATATACGTAAGGGCAAGAGAAGAGACACATTTGCTACCAATGTAGTAAGGAATGTCACTAAGCTGGCGTGCTGGGAGAGTATTTACCCCACATTTGTCAGAATGCATTTTCCCAAAGAGTCATGAGGACAACGAGGCTTCAATTCTTTCATTAAACATAAAACCATCTCTAGGTTGAGTTGGGGAAGTCAGCTCCATGCTGACTGCCATGCCATCCTGCTCTGACAGCAAAACTGCTGCCAGAGCCCTCTCAGAGAAAGGCAGCAGAGCTGGCCATGGCAAAGCAGTGATTCAGTCACCAGCGGTGAGCATAGCCTGCTAAGAAATCCCAAAAATGGGTTCCAACAGTAAGCACAGATTGAGCCTGGGCTAGATAAGCCCCAGGAACAACGGCTCCTGCTCCACTTCTGGCCAGGGCTGTACCACTCAACACCCATGCCTCCGCCACACCACACAGACAGCCCCCAAGACGGATGCTTGCAGAGATTGTACTTCCAGTTCCTTAAACAGCTCTATGCTTTTGTTTTGCTACATTCAACAGGAACAAAACCACCTAGAAGTGAGGAGGGTTCACCTGAGCTAGCTGTCTCCATGACAAGCTTCCTACAGAGGTGCTGCCATCAGCAGCTTCTGCATGAGCTGCCTATAGAGCCTGGCTTTAGGTTCAGACATCAGGCTCTGGTCCTCTTCAGCATCACTGACAAAATCCCCCTCCAAGGCATAATCTCTTCTGTTCTCATCAGCCCTATGCATGATGCTAGACTATCAAAGATTAGCTTTTAATAGCTTAATGGTCAAGGCAGCATCTCCTTAAGCCAACAGTGACAATTCTACTGCCAACCCATCTTTTATCCAAATATATCCTATATTTTTGGCATGCAATCAAAAAAATAAATCATTTCACTCTTTTTTTCTTTTTCAAAGCCAGAGAAATTTGAGAATAACAATCAACACATAGAAAGATAAGGGGGAGAGGGGGTGGAGGGCAGGAGGAGGAGCTTTAGTTGACTCCAAACCAACCAGCTATTTTAGAAGCAGAAGAGTGTAAATATCTAGCCATCTCCCTTGAGGTAGACCTCTATCAGCCCCTCTATCTCAAAGAGCACCTTACAGCTATGAATATCTATACAAAACCCACAAGAAATAGAGTCCACATGTGGAAAAATGCAGCAGCAATGGGGGAAGCAAAATTACCTTCCTACAGGTGATTACTCTGGCTTCTTCTGTGCACTGCCCAAAGCCATCGGGAGGTAGTCAAGCTACCTCAAATTGACTTCATCCACCTAAGTGGCTCGGCACAATGCTATACTGAGCTGTCAGCTCACATTCTGCATGAGCAGCAGTGCTGCCAGCATGATGCTTGGTTTCTCATGGAGCAAAACAGCTCTGGAGCAGCTCAATGAAGCCGTCCCAGACAGAGCATGTGGGGCTACCCCAAGAGGCAGCGACTGGGGGGAAGCTGACTTCATAGAATTATGGAATGTTTAGGGTTGGAAAGGACCTTCAGCTCATCTAGTTTCAAACCCGCCCCCCCGACATGGAGTTCAGCTCCACGAAATTGCAGGGAATTCAGCACAGCAATGAAACTTAAAAGAAATTAAAAATGGAGTAAAACAAAAATAGAAGGGAAAAGTATCACAGGCAAAAAATAAAAACGAAACCCTGAGACCAATAAGCAGCAATGGGACAGGTAAAACTTTGAATACCAGTTAAGAAGTTACTAACCTTTAAGCTCAAGCAGAAGCAGGAACACTGAATTTAAGTGGAAAATGTTCTTAATTAGTACTTAAAGGTAATTTGCAAATTGCAATCGGGTTAATTGCCCTCCTTTGCTTCTGAAAATCAAAGTGAAACTTTTAGAGAAATGAGAATCAGGAACTGCCATCAGAAAAAAGGAACATATAAAACTAGTTAATTTGAATGAGACTTGAAAAAAGACTGGATCAGCAACCCTCTGCATGTAGGCCAGGAGACCTGGAGGTTAATCAAAATCTTGCATGTCAACACTTTGAGGGTTCTCTGCATCTTTTACCTATTGGCTCATTGGGAGAAGATTTCCAAGGTCATAAGTGATATCTCAGAGCCATTAACAGCTGGAAAGCATGTTGGCACATTAACCATTGGCAGACACAAAATACGGTTATCTCTGAGTCCAAGCTTCTGAAAACCTGTCCCACAAGACAGAGATTTTGTAAAAGGAACTCAGTCGTCAGATGCATGCATATTACCAACTTGCAACGATCTACAGCTGCCATTTATGATTTCAAAAAGGTCCATTTTTATGATTACACTGACAAAAGCCAAGAAGTGACAATTTAAGAGAATGATAAGAGCAAAGTATCTTTTTCCTTTATATACAGTCCACTTCTATAGAAATCCAGCCCGCTATTCTAATGCCACTTGTTCCAGAAAGTACTCACCAGTTTCAGAATTTGAAAGCAGCACTTCCCAGTTTGTGAGCTCTGGCCTGACAGAATTATTCCTTCACTTCCTAACATATAACTAAGGAGAAAACAAAACACAAGCTCAACTCATGATGATGAGCTCAACAAGCCCAACATCAAGCAACTCACCCACTATCTTTGATACACAGCTGGATTGAAGTCCAATTCCCTCACCTGCACCCTTGCTGTACAGCTTTCATACAGAAAGAGAACACAAGCATAACATATTTTCATGGAGTATACAACCTGAGAAAACAAAATAACCTGCATCTTGCTGAGCACCTTCTTCCTCCAGCTAGCAAATTACTGCTGGAGAAAAAGGTAATTTCTATAAATATACAATATATTTGGCATAGGGCACTGTTGGAAATCAAGGCAGAGATAAGCAATGCCTGAAAAGACTTCTTTTCTTTAGCTACAGCCAACTGGCTTTTGCAAGAAATCACTTGCTGGAAAAAATCTTTTAAGAGAGTGAAAGGGACAGACTGAGGAAGTAAATACAGAGGGGAGAGAATGACAACAAAAGAATTAGGGTAAGCCTTAGCAGATTGCAGAGAGCTCCACACTAGCAAACTGCAACCCAACAGAAGATACAGAATCAAAGCAGGCTGTGACAGTGCGAAGCACTGAGTATCCCACTAGAGACAAGAGAAAAAGGTAGATGGAACTCTGGGAAAAGCAAAGGGACACCAGTATAAGGCAAAGAATACAACAGAGAAGGAGAGCTTGCAAAGAGAAGATGAAAATAAATCTGAGATGAAATTAAATTAATTGAAATTCATCTAGAAAGCAAAAAGTTATGATTTCCCCTAAGGGATTAATATCGCTATTTCTCTTGATGCAAGTTCACATGCAAAGACTATTTATTATTGTTGCCTAAAAATTCCAGCAAAGTAATGTACAAGTATTCTCTACTCTAAAGCATCCATGGGAAATTTCTCTTCCTGACAGCTAAAGTCAACCAAATTTGTATGTTTCAAATATCGTAACATGACGAAAAAGAACAGCATGAAGTGGTTCAGGTATTTTATTTCCATCACTTTTATTCTACCATCAAAGCCATGTAAAATGACTGAAAAACATTCTCTGGAAAAAAAAAAAAAACAACAAAAAACAAGTTAGGACATTTTTTGGGCCCCACAGGAATTCCCAGCAACTCAGAGCCATTTGTGGAATGCAGCCACCCTGGGAGGCTTCATCTCTTTGCTGAGCAAGTGTGAAAAGATCCCATCAGATACTACTTGACCATAGATAACATTACTTGCAGTAAGATCCCAAGAAAACTATCGTGCCATTAACTTGAGTGAATCTGCACGTTAGTTACCATATGTTAAAGAGTGGAAAACTTCCATGGAACTTAAAAACCTAGGGCTTAGTCCCCTTAGACCCTGTAAACTGATTAAGTCCTTGATTAATGAAGAGAGAAGAATGATTTTAGGGGCTGCTAAGGTATGATTCACTCCCCTGAAGCTGAGCAAGTGAATAGCCCAGAGATGCAGCAAACACTAAAAGCTCAACTGCAACAGAATGCTTTGAAAAAGGCAATTACTAGACCTGGACGACAAGGTCAGCCATTCTCTTGATTCTTTCCCTCCCAAACCTTCCCAAACATGTGAGCAGCCCAGAAGTCAGCAGTGGTCCATTTAAGTGCAGTATCTCTATGAAGAGAATCATTGATAGCGTCAGTGCCAAGGAGATTTCTAGACACAGGCTCTTATTTCACATGACTTAGTCTTTCAATTTATTGTCTGTGCAATGAGGGTTATTTTAAGACAAAGAAAGCTTCACCTTGAGTTAACGGACATGCACATACCACAATCAAAAAAGCACGCCTGCTAGTATTATCAGATCAAATTTTCTTTCACATCTAGTTATGCAAAGCATGAACACAGACCACGTTGAGCATGGCACCAAGGGAAAGAAAAAAAAAAAAAAAAAAAAAACCACCAATTTTAATGGTCAAGTCTAAATAGAGTGTGCAGAATTCATCAGAAACATGAAGAGAAAGGGTGAAGAAGGAACAGGAAACTCACACCTCTAGGTGGAATGTCCCCAGCCCTGGGGAATGCCAAGGAGTGTGGATCAAGCTCCCCTTGATCGTGTTTTGCAGGGACAGGTAAAGTACGTTTGTTTCCTGAGCAGCCCAAGATGGACCCAGCTTCTTAAAGCATGTCTTCCTTTATCCTCTTGCATGGATATTCAGGCAAGATAAAACTGGTGGCATTTAACCACTCACAAAATGAGACAGGAGTCTTCCAGAGAAGAATCAGTGAAGAAGGAAAAGTTAATTGACATTACAACCCACAAACAGAGAAAGATGGATAAATTTGTATCTTCATTCCTCCTCAGCATAGGGCAAGATGTTTCCAATAAGACTCCCACTCAGTTATCAAATTTTTCCTCTTCTGAACTGTAACAGATGTGTTCTGTGCCTCACTGAACTCTTCGAAAATATACACACCTCTTTCACCAGAATACGGATAAATTATTTCAGTAATGTTTCTGGCTAGGTGTAATATACTAATCTATCATGATAACAGAAATGTACATATCCCCGTCATCTTCAGAGCGCTGCACAAATACTAATTAACTGAACAATGAAAGCTGCACCAAGGAGTGCTAACATGGAATTAATATGTTCATAGGTACACAGGCAGCTAATGATTGTGGTCAGCATTTCATTTATGCGCCAGATTTCACCTTCCAAAAAAGGCTGCTCCCTTAAGTGAGGTCATCTGCCTGCAAGGGAAGGGTGAGAATCAGGAAGCAATGCTGACTTTGTGCCAGACCCTGTCTGACAGTGGAAAAAGCCACTTCAGAAAAGCCTGTAATGGTCCCAAAACCTTACCAAGTGAAGACAGAAAGAAAATATAACAATTTAGGCAGGATAATGCCAGAGGAGGCTGACATTTCAAGGAATAGCAAACTAAATTGGAAAAGTAAACCTCCGGACACTGAGCAGGTCTGAGACAACTCTGGTGGTGACGTCTGCAATTTATTTTGCACTGGAGTACCTTGCAAGCACCCAGAGGAAAAGTAGAGAACAATATGAATGCACCCAGGAATTCCCCTCCCAAGCCATCCACCATTCCATATGTTCAGGCTGTCAGAGCTGAGGAAATCCATTACCCATGCCACCACACTGCCAACATGCTAGATTTATCACTTCACAAACCTGATAATCTGGCTGATAGATCCTGAGATACAGGCATTGCAGCACTATGTGGCTAAAGACCTCCTGCTATTACATGCCTGTGAGCACATGTATACATGTGAAATAAGAGTAAGAAATAGAATGAAGAACTTGCCTGACCCGTGAATGTAAAAAGGCACTGCTGTGAAAAAGTTATGGCCCCTACACAAGTGCTGGCATTACATTAAATGCTGAATACACCTCCTTGTAAAACTGCATGTAGCTATCAATATTCCTGTGAATGTAGATCTTGTAAACACTTTGAAACAAAGGCCAGGCCTCACTGAAGACTCTCCAAATGTCTTTGCGTTAAGAAATATTGCATCCCTTTGTGCTACAAGGCTGGACTCACATTTAACACTCAAGGATATCATATATCAAAGAAAGCTTCTTCCTTTAAAAAGCTGAGTGCCTTTCTTAGAAAGCTACCAGAATTTCTTTCCATCCTTTTTTTTTTTGTTTTGCAGTCTCACATCACCAAAAGCTATCACATGCAGACATTGGGAAACAGAGATAACACTCCATAACTCTCCGTTTACTGGACTGGGTCCTGGATAACAAGACCTACTGCAAGTGGTCCAAATTGGGTTGGAGCTGTCAAAAGTTTCACTCTCAGGTTATGACCACAGCTGATTCAACAAATTCAAAACCAACTCCTTTTAACAGAGAATCAATTATTCAATAACAAAAGTCAACATATCTCAGTCATCCCCTTATCTGCAGCTCTTATAACAACATTCTTACATAAGGCTACAGCTTACTCTCTGACTTGCCAGGTTTCACATGTTACATAAAAGCTTCCTCAAGAGGCACCAGTAACACAGCACCATGCTCCAGTAACCCAAGCTACATTCCCAAGTAACAGGCACTCCCCATGCATACCCATCTCCAGCAGGCACCTCTGCGCAGGAGGGTGGCTACGGTGTGACCCTGACACTGCCAAATGGATGTTTCTTCATGGCATGAGATCAAGGAATGTGCAGGGGAGTCCTCAGAGAAGGCACATCCCCCTCACAGCATGACCTCTCTGCTAGATATGGAGCCCACTGCATGAAGGTACAAGCTCCTTAGGTAAGGGAGCTGGTTAGAAGGAGTTGTACTCACCAGCATCCACCCAGGAGAAGCTGTCCACAAGCACAGTGGCCCTTCAGCATGTCTCTGAGCCTGCTCAGACTGTCAGCATTTGCACGGACACCTTTAGCATCCACTCGCTCACTGCTCTCCCAGCCTCCTCCCTCTCCTGTCTGCTGAGGGTTTAGGCTTTCTCTTTGATGTTAGGCTCAGCTTTGGACAAGGGGAGCCTGCATGGAGCCAGTCAGGAGATGTCTCTCCCAGTTGCTATCATGTTCGCTGTGATAGAGCTGGGTCCTACAACCTGCACATCTTCTCACTGCTTTTGCATTTTTTTTTGGTTGCTTTTTGGTTTTAAATATACAAAAGATTTTGCTTTTCAACTCAGATCTGTGCATTTAGGGATTTATTAGCATTAGACTACTATTCTGTAAGTCTCTCCAGAGAAATCACAAAAACTTGTTAACTGAGTAAAATCAGTATAAACTAAATTGGATTTTCTATGTAACTTATAAAATGTAGTAGTGCCTCTGGTGACCACATGCACTTACCTTACACACACTTCAAAACACAGGGGAAAAAAAATATCCTATCATAATGAGGTATACCTGAGCTATGTCAGCTTCCCTTTCAATGATGCAAAATTTTACCAGGTAAATTTAATGTTTATGGACAATTTTGAATATGAAGCATTCTCTAGTTAATAGCTGAGCACCTGTTTTCATTGAAGAAGCACAGAGAACCATTTGCTAGAAAACATAAACCCATTCTACTCAATTTCCCAAATGACAGCTTTCTTTCTTTAAAAACGTTGAAGATGAAGACAGGAATGCTGTTTTCTGACAATAAAATAATACTATCCACTGTATAAACTGGGCTCCAGTTCAACTCCTTTGGTCTGTAATTCTATCAGTATGAAGACAGAAAAATCATCATTGTTTTAATGCTATTTTGAAAATACTTCATAGTAGTTATTTTTAGCTATTTAGAAAGAATCAACTTCCAAGACAACTTCTCATCATTTTTTATCTGGGGGGTGTGGGGGCCGGGATGGGTGGAGTAAAGAGAATAGTGTTTTTCCTTTATGCTTTGTAGGACAGAAATACATGTGTAATATCCACACCCAAAAGGCTTTTATCTAAAAGTAGCTTAGGCTACTAAATTGTCTCAATGTGCCTAATTTTTTTACTGATACCAGTGATGACCAATTAGTCTGACAAACTGCAAGAAGCTTCCTTTTCCTTTCAGTTTATACCAACATGTGACGAACTTCAAATAATCAAGAGAAGTCTAATGTGGTTGGCTAAATAAGACACTAAAATATTCCAATCACTCAGTAATCTCAAAGATTCATTGTTCATACCACTGATAGACAAACGTAGCTGCCATCAGTCAAGTGCTCAGGGATCAGAAGCCTTGAAATTGTATCAAAAAGCAACAGCATGACCAGTTTTGGAATAATTCAAATAAATACCTGCATGTTCTCCCATGCCAGAGCACAATTCACGGCATTAAGTGGAAGGCTTATCTGAAATACAGTTAAATACAGCTGAGGGGAGATAACACTACCTTCAAAGGTGCAGGAGGTTTGCATATTGCATTTGTAATCACTCCCTGACTATCACATTATCTCAACAAATTAATGCCCATTTCAAAGCATTATAAGAAGAAAAGTGTTAGCATTTTCTGTGACACGTAGTTCTTAATATCACAGGTATTATCTGTTTCTTAGAAAATCAAGTATCCTTCTTTCACCTACGCACTAACAATTGAGTGGCGCTGAAAGATTTCTGTTTAGTGTGACTTAAAGAGCAGAACCAAAGCACATTATCTAAGTACAAGAAGTTCTGCTGATGTTCTGCTACTAACATAGTGTTATTTAGTAGTCATAGGATGCTGGACAAGGGCAGTCAGATGCAGCTGAAGGGATGAGAGCCAGCCCAGATGTCTAGATAGAATTGAGGAAAAATAACTTCAAGTAAATGAATCAATGAATTTGACATGAAAACAAGAAAGGAGATGGGCAGCAGTTGGACTAGCAGAGAATTGAGAGTGTAACATGCTGCTTAAGATGAGAGAGGTGAATGCAGGTTTGTATCACTAAAGGGAAAGATGGTGAGATGTGAAGGAGAATCTTGCAGCAGGATTACCCCAGAGAAGCCAGAAAGCGAGTGCAAAAGAGACTTGGACATGGGGTTTTGTCACTGGGACAAAATGAGTTAGAGAAATAAAAACAGCTGTCTCAACATCTAGAGAAGGATTCAGGAGGAGAGTGTTGTAGGAGGTAGAGAAGAATAGATAGGACACAATGGGGAGAAAGACATTCATGTCACAGATTTCAAATGTTGCAAATTTCTCTTGGGATAAATACTGGCTACTAACACAGAAATACTTAAAGTCAGATCTTTCTGCCAGTCTTCCCTTCAAATACTTCAGTTATCTCTCTCATCTCACATGTATCCACAAAATGGCTTACTAAATGGCAACAAGGTAGTAACTAGTCCTCTACTGAGTTTAAAAATGCATAAAATTGGTAGCAAATGTTTATTACTTTGTCACCCATGAAAAAAAAATATGCATGCTTCATGCACTGCTTCTCAGCAATAAAGCTCAGTGAACTTATTCCAGTTAAATACCTCAATGTTATTCACTTGAAAACTGGCTCCTAGTTCAGTCATAACTTTTGGCTAAGTACACAGTGTAAAATTGTCATGAACTGTATCTAAAGTAGCTTCTTCAAGAAAAAAAAAAAAGCAAAGTTAAACGTAGGGTTCACAGCTGCAAACCTGGGAGATCTGGTTGTGAGCTGTTAATGCTCAAAATATTAGCAAGGACATCTGTAACATAAAGTTTCCTTCCAAAGAGCTAATAAACATGTTTGCTTCATGACAACAAGGCTTTAAAATTAGTGTACAATTTGCAAACCCTTTTATTTAAGATTCCATACTGTTCATATTTATGTTCCATTTTATAAAGATGCTTAATGATTTAATACCTACCTTTTAATTAAAATTAGTAATTTTTACTCAGAATTAATTCTCATCTTACACAGAGAACCAAAGGTAGACACAAAGTGCTATAGAAGTGATCCTTTGTAGCCTAAGGTTTCCAGTTGGATTTCAAACAAAATCATACAAAAACCCAAATCAGAACCCCCCCCAAAAAAAAAAAAAATACCCCCAAAAGAGCCTCCAGATATATTAGACAAATTTTTCTCCTGAAATTCAGTTGTAATATGTCCCCAAATTCCACTAGCAAAACTGAAACTACCATTAAATTATGTATCCTTTGATGAATGAAAGCTAAGGTTAAGACACCTTTTTGTATCTTTAAGTGTCTGTATACTCTGGGGTGTGTAGTTTCCACTCCTAGATGTGAGCAGCCAGCTAGGTCTTGAAAAGTCAGAAGGGTTAAATTCTCTTCCTGGACAGCAGTTATTGGAGCATGTCTATGGCAGGGCTTGTTCTGCAACACTGCTGCAAGAAGGTCAAAGCAGAATAGCCCTCCTGCCACAAGCTCACATCATCTTTCATTTGCTATATAATACATCATCATTTCTACATTACAAAAAATAACTCCATGGTAACCAAAGGGAGTTTAAAAAACTTTGCAAATGCTAATCACAGTAGGAAGGAAGGGTGAGGATGAGAAGAAAGCAAGCTATGAGTTGAACATGGCTTGGCTCAGTAACATTCATATCTAACAAAATTTCTTCAGGCAGAACAATGAATGCATTTGTTCCTTGAAAAGTATACTTTAGAGAGATGCTTGAATCCTTGTTTTCTGGTATGTAAATAATTTCTTTGCTGCTGTCTCCATAAAGATCATGCACTCTCACAAATGCAGCTGAGCTGGGCAAATGAAGAGCCATTTCTCAGCTGAACTCATAAATTACTTATTGTTTTAATATACTGGAAAATTGGCAGGAAGCGGGGGAAGAAACGTCAGTTACACAAGACTTTATACCATCACTTATCCTTGCCTTTCATTAAAAAAACCTTCGTTGCTGTAGCAACTGTCAAACCACACTCTGGTTCCTCTTCCTCCAAGATACAGAACTTCTCCAAAACACTCACATACAACACAGCCTTCCCCCGTCCAAAGGACAGCTTTCTGGCACTTTTACATTGTTTGTAAAGAAAGAGGCTTTCCAAGGAGCTGACAAATCCTTTTCAGGGCTTTTGCTCCAGGGTGTACTTCCGTCGAGACAATTAAGCTGAAATCCTTAGCATTCTTACTTTTTTCCCTGCCTCTCCTACTCCCACCCCTCTTTTTTCCATTCTTTCTCTGCATTATCAAGAACATTACTCCATGCATCTCATTGCACCACTACATCTTCCAGCAGCATGAAGCAAAATGCCCACACATCTGTCAGATGTCATTCCTTCTCTCATTCTTTCCCTCACGGTAAAGCACAAGCGACAGGGACAATGCCACATAAAGACATCTCTAGGCCAGGAAAGTCGAAGTCAAAGACAGGGTCTTCTACCCAACAACTAAAGAGACAGCCCCTCTCCACATCACTGCTGCCCAGTCATGCCTAGGGAATCTCTGCTCTGTCACCAAGGTAAAAAAGTCTCCCAACTGAAAGAACCATTAGCATAAAGAGAGCCCTAGGAAAAGCTGTCAAAAACATGACAAATCACACACTACTGAAAAAAAAAGGAAAAAAAATTAAAAAAAAAAACAAACCACAAAAAAACTCATGAGAAGGCAAAAACCTATTCCTCATTCCCTTTGTACAGCATGCCAATATTAATGATAAGCAAAGAACCCTGGGAAGCTCTTACATGTTCAAGGACAGTACTCAGGGCAGGATGTTTGTACAGCAGAAGAAAGGTCCTACTCACCCCTCTTACCCTCAATCCCCAGCAGCTCCATTCTATTTCTAACCAGAACTTGATGCTTAAAATATTTTCAAGCCTGAATCTTTCCAGTTTCAGAGAAACTATTAACGTAAACAAATCTGTTCTCATACCTAGTGGGATGATTTTTAATTGGAGTCTAGAAAAGAAAGCATTGTAGTATTGCACGGATTCTATTCTGGAATATATATAAATTCTACTCTTCCAAACCAATTTCAGACTTGGATATACTTACCTTTTCCTATTACAGCAGTTTTACCTTAATTTTCCTATGAAGTGTCTTGTAAACTGTCAGATTAATGGTTCCACACACTTATTTTTTATTCTTTTGGAAAGGGTCAAACTACCTTGCCACTTCAACCTTGCAGTTTGCTTCATCAGTGCCATAAGCATCACCTTCGTTCCTTTCTACACCAAACCACCTGTTTTCCTGACAGGGCAAAAATGAACTGGAAGTGCACAATGTACTTGTTCTGCCTACAGCAGCAGAAAGCACTTGGACAGCTATGGGAGGAGGGGTTAGCGTGTGTGCCCATACAAAACTAATAGCAAAGTAATATGCAGAAGCATACCCTGAAAACAGCTTTCTGGGAGTGTTTACAATGGAAACAGTTGCATACTGGTCCAGCTACATAGCACAGACAAGGTCACTCGACTCCTGAGAGCAGAGACGTACAACCACCAGCATGCACTACAAGCTTTGCTCCTCAAGTTAATTGCAGGGAGTGATTACTGCTAAGTGAGGAGCTCTGAGGGTTGTCCTTACTCACTCAGCTCTGCTGCAAAGAGCAGTAGGTGAATAGTAGGTATTCGTGGTTAATCTTCTGTCAAAAATCCCAAACCAGATGACATTTTTTTGCTGCATCTAAGAGATTGCTGAACTGTTGCTATACCCTAGTTCTTCTGATATTTCTCTTTTGCATCTTGTCTCTGAGCAGATACTCTAAGCAGCTTTGTTTTCTTTTGCTTCATCTTCTTTTCACACTTCTACTGACTCTCTTTTCCCTCATCTCTTATTATTATAGTACCCCATAATTTATCCAGACCCATGTGATTGCATGACAAGGCCTCACGTTGTCATGCTAATGAATACTCCCAAAGTGCAAAATACCATTTGATTTTACTACTGCTTAGCATCTGTAGGTCTTCTGCACAGAAGGAGACATAAGTGTCAGCCAGCAGCTCTAGGCCACCTTATGACATTTTGCATGTCATATTTAGGGCAGAAACAAAGAACTCCAGAGCTATACACAAGGGATGCTGCAATTTGCACTAAGGTTCCCAAACCAGAATGGTGAGATTTTCATCAAAAAAGAGGTGGGACAGAGTAGGGCCTCATTAACTACAGTGTGCTCAACTATAAAGTTAAGCAAGCAATTCCATCCCGTTAATTCACCAGCTAAGGTCAGTCAGGAATCTCATCAGGGATCATTATCCCAAACATGAAAAACATAAACACCGTTACAAAACAATATGCAGGCACAATTTCACAGATGTGAGCAGGCTGGATTAAGAAGTTACTGACCCTAGAAGTTCATTACTGCTTTACAGCTGTCAAATCATAGTTGAGCTAGCTGTTATTTAGCAACTGTGCTTCATTCTTAAATTGATTCAAGTCACCTCACTGATGTACATTAAAAGAGAAACAGAAGCATTCACACTATGTGTTATGGTGTGTTCTCTACAATGGTCATAAACCATGGGTCATACAGCTGTAGGCACATATTAAACTGCTCCAGCAGAACATGCGAACATACACCTTCTCTGCTAGAATGATACAATAAGCTGATGTCACCTGGATCCCTTCTGCCTTTGTATTCACTTTCCATCTTCGTTTGTCTGTGACTCATCTTGCATGTATTTGGGAGAAATGACTTTCAGAGTGCAGCTCACTGCCTACTTCACATATATTTCCATTTCAGCTCTGGGAACAGTTTACGTGTGCTTTACACTCACAAGAGACAAACAAGAATGGCAAATTGTGCATGCTACATTGAGGTAATTTGCGGTAATTTGTCTGAAACCAAGGATTACAGGAAGATGTGCTCTCCTTGACACTGCCATAGAAAATGGAGAGATACTTTGCTCGGCATTGTTCAGGGCCTCCTAATGATGACTAAGGCTCCATCTCAACAGTGGGATTGTATGCAATGTGAGCATTTGGTGTTACAAAAACTGTCCTGAGTGACAGTTCTTGCAATCAATGGCTTATACCTCTAGTTCATGCCTAGACAGCAATGAATACATTTGGGATGCCAATACATCCTTAAATAAATAAATCCTTATCATTAAATAAATAAATAAATGACACAACTAGCATTACAGCCATTTAAACTTTTTTTCTTTACTCCTTTTGAAATATGCCCAGATTACAGAAGCCTCCTCAAATATAGCATTTTAAGCATGTGGTCAGCTGACAGGACCAACCATTGAGCAAGAGTCCTCTTAATATTCTTTTAAAAATTCCTTTTGAATAATTTAAATAATTATCTCCAGCTTCATGTTTCATGTTACACTATGAACTGTATCACCTATTTTTGCCGCTCCAATCATGTTTTCTTTTGTAAGCTTATCTTCCTTTCAGTACCACACCTATTTAATCTGAATTCTTTTGTTTTAAAATAATAGTAATGTAAAAGTATCTTTGCTTCTTCAAATACTGCACTATTTTACTAAAAGTTATTATGAAAGAACAGATGTTCAAACCAGATTTTGGCCACAGATAAATGAGGTGACATTTTAAAAACAGAAATTATAAAATGTGAAAGAGGAACTATTGAATTTGGCTACAGAGACATATTTTTAAATAACTTCTTAATGTTTTTTTGTAATTTCAGGTTCTTAATTTGCAAGACATTACCTCAGTCTGCCTGTAAATTTCTATGCAAACCTGATCTTTACAAAAAGCAAGCATTTGGTAACAATTTCTTCTGAGTTCTGCTTTAACTGCAAACCAAAGAGAACTTCTTATCCCACATATTCTACACTCCTGGAGCAGATTAGTAGAAACTCATCTTTTTTTGGATTAAAAAAATACAGGGACTAAGGAAGAGAGAAAGAAGTTTGCACCCATTTCCTGAGACAGGAAGCTTGAGTGTATATGGCCTGATAAAGGGAGGGGGGAAAAAAAACTCTCAAATGTCTCAGCCTAGTAGCTTGGCTACTTCTGAATACATATCAGAATACAGCAAGTTCCTCCTCTCAAAAAGAGCATCATGAGTCACGCAGTATAGCACACACACATGGGTTTGGTTTTGTTTTTTTTAAGTTTCTATACAAAAAGTTTTACAGCATTAAAGAGAAGTAAACAGTGTCAAGACAGGGGAAGGTAACTTAAGAAACCTCTAACTAGGAGGGATTTTCATACATAGCCATCTGTGATGGTACCAAAAAAAGTTAATTTCTTGAGAAAGAAAGATTATTTCTTTTTCTCATTCTTTGGATTTTCATTCTGTCCAATTATATGAAGAGTTACTGTTCCTTAAGGAGGTGATGCACTGTAATTGCACAAATAGCTTCTATTCCATCTCCTTCAAAAAAAAAAAACAAAAAAAAAAAACCAAAAAAAAAACCCCCCAA